>LZPO01075986.1:84758-99036 GCA_001675575.1 Neotoma lepida | reverse complement strand
AACAACAAACCAAAACTCAAGGATTGGGGCTAAAGAAAAGGTGAGAATTTAGCTTTAGTCAGCAATGTCTGAGTGTTTACAGAGATGATGCACGAGTATATTAGTATATAGATTGTGTATCAATACATTCGCATACATAGAAGCCGTCTCAGGAGGAATTCTGGGGACCTGTTCTGATCAGAGACCAGGAAGAATCAATGCGGCATGCTTCCAGAAGCTCTCTGAGAACTTCCCTTAGCCTCAGATCAAGAGCACTGCTCTACTCAGTTCTACCTGGCCGGCCCAGGTCTTGTGGATTTGTTTGGCTTTATTGCTGCCTGATTTTTCACTACAAAAATAACATGTTACAGAACATGTGGGAAATGCAGACAAAAACAAGGGGGAGATCACAAAATCTCCATAGCGCAGGAGCACATCTGTAACTGCTCATTGAGTTGTATTTGTCTTCAGAACTATTTCTAGTATATACCATACCTGAATCTAATATATGACATATATTACATTTCATATACTGATTTTAATATCATAACCATCAATAGAGTATTTGTTCATTAAAATATTTATTAGTTGAGGGTAGAAATTTTGGAGATGGGGGATGAAAATCAAAATGGAAAAAGAACAAATTACTCAGGTTCCTATCACCATGGCAAACATTTCCTAATATTGCTTCTGTTCATGTTTTATTCAAGTTTATAGAGTTGAAAATAAAACACATGCTCTTTGGTGCTCACCATAACTAGATGGTAAGCCCCTATTGGTGAATATACCATGAACTTGGTTGCAGGACAGAGAGAGATGAAGCTGGAACTCACCTGAAAATTTTCTCCCTGATGGCTTGCCTTTATAGTACCAGAATGTATTATGAAAACTGCTGAAGAAGAAAATTTATCAATGATTATTGCTGAGCAGTGAACTTTTTGAATGCTATTGTTCTGACCTGCTAGGCAAGGTGTGCCCATTGGTGCAATAGTGGCATGAACTTTTGGGAAGTAACCAACCACTTTCTGGCCTGTTCTATAGGAGAGAAATTCTTGTTAGGTATTGTAAACCTGGGCAGAAGCCAATGGTTCAGGAGGTCATAGGCTCTAGTGGGGAACCTGCTATTGTTGTCTTGTTAAATGGACATGTTGTGAAACTCTTCTAAGTACTTATGTTTATACTGGTCGATCAGCGCTGTCCTCAGACTTGGCCAGAGAAGCTTGTTTTTGCAGTGGGCAGTAGTTTAGACAGAGACTGGTCAAAATGCTGAAAATCTGTGATTATTGCTCACCCTTAAATGGGACATCGATATCAACCCTCTCAAGGCTTGGGAAACATTGTGGAAGAAGTGGAGGAAATAATCTAAGAGCCAAAGGGTAGTGGGGAGTGCAGTGAAAAGCTGTCTTCGCAACATGTCATGGCCATTGCACTCATGAACTCTAGCTGTGGTTACCTGCACAAGGCCTGAATAAGATCAAGCCAGCAGGTTCTGTTGGCCTTCCAGTAGTGAACACTGATTGAATTCAGTGGGTTATAAACAAAGAAGATGACAGGAAGGTGGGAAGGAGATATATTGGGGGGGGGCTATGGGAAAGGGGGAAGAGGGGAAGTTTAGAGTAGATTTGATCAAGACACATCGTGTACATTATGACATTGCCAAAGAATAAATAAAATATATTTAAAAGAAAAACTGCACAGACTGTTTGAAGTATAATCACAAGGAACATTAGTAAGTACTGGATGAAAGAGGAGAGAGAGGTTTACTTAAAGTGAGTCTTCCATATCCAGGACGTGAGGATTTCAGTGGCTCTGTACACTATTGCTGTAAATTATTAAAACACAGTTTTCCTTGAATGACATTTTACTAATATTTGCTGCATGGACTATTGTTTATAGGAAAATTTAATGACTCCAAATAAGAAACAAGAAAACCTGGTATCCCGTAACAAAGAAATCCTACAGGTCAGTGCAGTCTGCCCTGCTCCTGCAGGTTTTTTTTTTTTTAAATCTGAGTATCATTTCATCTGTGTATCATTTCAAGGAAATTTCTCACTAAGGGAATAGGACAATGAATGTTCTCAGCTTTTGTTGCTGTGTGAATATTGTTTCTTTGGACTCGTGAACGACATGGAGCCCTGCTTTGTTTCTCTTCTTTCCAGTCCTAAGATCTGACCTCATTGTTCTCTGGCACCAATCTCATCAGATGCTAAAATCAAATTTTTTGTTCTCACTGCAACATTTTTGTTTTCCCTTACAGGAGGCTGACCAAACATTCTGATAACCTGTTTTTCTTTTCCTTCTTCCTTTTTTTTTTTAAACTTGAGACAAGGTCTTGTGTAGCCCAGGGTGCCCTTGAACTGTTGATCTTCCTGTCGTCATATTGCAAGAACTGGATTTACAAGCATGTGTCACTTTGCTCTGCTTATACAATACCAAGCGAGTACTCTACTCACTGGTCACATCCCCACCTAAATTTCTTCAGCCATGTTTTCAGGATGGTCTTTGGGAGACTATCATAATTTTTTTTTCCCCAACACTGGTTTTCATCTCAATTCTTTAAAAAGAGTTTTCCCTTCAATTTCAAGGTCATGCATTCTATTTAACGTACTCTATATTCTCTTAGCCCTGTGTTGAAGGCCCTGGTCCTCTACTGTTTTTAACCATTGTGTGCATGAGGGCCTGTGCTCTCTCAGCCCAGTTTGACTTCCCAGTTTGACTTTTCCAGTCTTGGGATATATTGTTCTGAGCAATCCCAGCCTATGACCCGGTAACAGTTAATCTTGCCTTCCTGGATGCTGCCAGCCCACAAAGAGCTCCTCTTCCTATTCTAATAATTTTCCTTTAGTTTTATGAACCTCCACCATGCAGACAAAGAGTTATATTGTTAGGAACAGGGAAAAACAGTGGCAAAATGGGAATGATGACAGGAATGAAAAGACAGCTGGACACTGTCAGGGCAGAAGGTGGAAAGGCAGGAATTGAAAGCATTGGACATGGATACAGTTGCTCTCCTCCTGTGACACTCAACTCTAATGCCAGCTGGTAGGCACCCAGTACTCAAAACTGAACTCTTGGATGGAGAGACTCACTCACATCTCACATGATCCTGCAGCATGGATACACCGTAACTGCTCCCATTTTACAGGTGAAGAGATTGTATTTTGTTCAAGCTGATTAANGCAGGCATAGAATAAGNATTTAAGTGTAGGTGATCCTGTTGGGTGGCAGGCTCTGGTCCCCTACCCTACTCCACCTTTACAAAACTAACCCAGAAAAGACCAACATTCCTGGCCAACTGAGACCATTGATGTTCGATGACACTTAGACAGGGGTGTGTGTGTGTGTGTGTGTGTGTGTGTGTGTGTGTGTGTGTGTGTGTGTGTCTGTGTCTGTGTGATTCAGAGAGAATGAGCTCCTCCACTCCCCCAAGTCTTTTACCTGTTGCTTATGGAGTGTCTCCTTCCAGATGCAGGAAACACCTGCTAATCCTCACTCTGCTTCTTACTTAGGAGTCTCCTAGAACACACTGTCTTGGGATGGATACAGAAGAAGGACTGAAATGGTAAAAAATGATTGACAGGAGGACTGATGAGATCACTGAGGAGAAAGCTTCTATATGTCTTCTATGCAAGNATAGCTCCCTGGATTCAGATCGCCAGCACTCTTGTGAAAAGCCAAGCATGGCAGTGTGCCTATAACCACAGTGGTAGGGGCTGGGGATGGATCCCTGGTGCTTGCTGGCTAACATGAGGAAGGAAGGGCTTGTTTCACCCCACAGTCTGAGGGTATAGTCCTTCAAAGCGGCGAAAGGCATGGTGGCAGGAGTGTGAGGTAGTATTACATTGCATCTGTAATCAGGAAGCAGGGAAAGAGAAATGCTGGTCNCTAGTTCGCTTTCTCCTTTTTGACAAGAACCCTAGCTCATGGAATGGTGCTGCCCACCTTCAGAGTTGTTTTTTCCACTTCAATCAACCCAATCTAGACAGATCCAGAGGATTGATTGTGTGGGATAATTCTAGCTCTTGTCTGGTGGATCACAATCTACCAGAATAGAGTCATGTGAGGAGAATTCTTCATTCTTGTGAGAAATCTCCAAGAAGACAGGACAGGTTTGTGACCTCAGGTTCTTTGAAACGCAGTTCTTTGAAACTTAGAACGTGTTTTGTGCTCCTCCAACTGTAACAGACAGGAGTGGATTTACTTCAGATTACCTCTTACCTCTTGCTTTTGTTATTCAGTTAATATTTAAACTGTCCTTTGTGTGCTTCTGTGGAAAAATCATGTTTGTGCCATGCACGGTTTGTCCTTATGACTNTATACAGCTTGAACTCATGTGAACTTTACCCATATGACTTTTCTTAATTCTCAAAGTATAAATTGTCTGATGCTCTGAATAAAGCTGGCTGTTGCATGAGACTTTAGTCTGCCTCATTTATCGGCTCCATTCTTCCAGGTCCTACAGCCTCTGGAGCAGTGACACGATCAAGCTGAAAATTATCATTAACCACATCTTCTATATTTCTTTAATTTGTTTTGCTGTGGTAAGATCTTTCTTGAATGAAAACAGTGATGGATNCTNGATTTTCCTCTGATTAAAAATATGTTCTCAAGCTTCTTTGCTAATNGTGATATTATACTCATTATCAATTTTTTGTTGTTTTGTTGTTGTTGTTACATGCTTTCTGTCATGGTAAAGAGACATCCTTCCATTCCTAANTTGCTAAGAGTGTTTTTGTTTTTCACCATTGTCTTTCAATCAGAATTTTATGTTTAATTTCTGTATCAGTTACATTTCGTATTGCTGTGATCAACTTAAAGGGAAGGTTTATTCTGTCTTACAGGGTGAAGGTACAAGCCATCACGGTGGAGATGGCACGGCAGCAGGAGGCAGCTGGTCACATTGTCTCCCCAGTCAGGAAGCANGGAGCAGACATGAAGTAGGGCCAGGCTTAAAACCTCCAAGTTCACACCCCCTCCCCACTTACTCACTCCCTGCAAGAAGGTTCCTTCTCCTCAAGGTTTCACAACCTTACAAAACAGAGCCATCAGTTGGGGATTAAGTGTTCTAACACATGAGCCTGTGTTTTACACAGGCGGGCATTTCANTTTCACACCACTACAATATCATTGACTATCTTCTCTTTGGAATGTTCATACNGTTTTTCTTCTTTCCTTTAAGGAATGAATTATATTTTACAAAATAGTGAATCACATCACTTTCTTAAAATAGATCATTTTTATNTTAATCCAACATTTTCTTTCTGAAGTAAATGGAAAGTGTCAGTGTTCTATTTATTCTAACACATTGGTGGATTGAGTTTGCTAATATGTAGCTTTGTTTTTGTGTGTGTATGTTTATGAGTGAGGCAGGCTTGTGATTTTCCTTTGCTGTTTCATTTTTCTCAGCTTTGGCTATTCTAGCTTCTCAAATAGTTGAGAAAATGTCTATCTTCTGGGATAGTTTATGTAAGCTTTTGAAAACAAATTCTCTTTGTATATAGGTATGAGGTCCTCTCTCTGTCTCTCTTTCTTTCTCTCTGTCTGTCTCTGTGTCTCTGTCCCTCTCTCTCTCTGTGTACTTGCAGTTCAGCAAATATTATGAAATGAAAGTTTGAAGTGAAATGCTTCATAAATACAGGACATTGGCACTCTCATCTTCACTGGGTATACTAAATGAAGACCTGAAAATCTGTTAACTATTAACTACTCTGAAATGTTCCCCTAATCTGATAGAGTCCCACCCCCACACCTCTGACAGACTGTGTCTGGCTTCCTCTGACTTGTTAAATCATAGGAGGCTGGAAATGGTTTTGTGATACCCCAAGATGATAACCATAGATCCCTAAAAGCAGCAGCAACACATTGTGCTGTAAGTGTCAGCAACAACGTGGGGTGGTGGTGGTAGATTTTATTATGAAGGAAGGCAAAGAAGTAGACAAGGTCTCAGTTCATTGTTTCTCATGGAGATTTAACTGTAGAGAAGATCCCTACAGGTCTTTAGAAGGTTTTGTTTTAGGTTTATTGCACAAATGGTGAGAGAGAGAGAGAGAGAGAGAGAGAGGGAGGGAGGGAGGGAGGGAAGGAAGGAAGGAGAGCTCACACAATGTAAGAGTTTTCATCAGGGATAGATTAGAAGCTCCAGAAAGCAAACCATTGCCACCTAAATAGTAATCATGTGCCTGACCTGCTCAGGTCACCTCTCCCTCCCAACAACTGGATGAGTTATGGATTGTTCTTTCTACTTTACAGATCAGGAAAGCAAAATCATGCGTTTCTAAGACCAAATCTGGGTTCAAAGCTCATTGTTATTTTGCCTCATTTCTCAAAAATTCTCCTGTCATTCTCCAGGGTCACACATTTGGTGACAAGTTATAGCACAAAGACTAAAGTTCTATCCTTTGACATTTGGTCCTGAGATCTGTCACCCTATTACTCTGCCTGTATAGCAAGCACATATCACAAATATGCTTCATTAGCAAGTGAAAGCATCACAATGATGTTGTGGAAGACACTATGAGGTGCTCCCACAAAATAGTTTCCTTTTCCTAAGGATTTTATCTGGGCTGAGGCCATGTGGGTGAATTCAAGACTCCCCAGCCTCCCTGACCAATATATGAGTGCATACTGGCTATGGACGTGGAGTTGGTCTTCTGACCCTGGGAGCATTCTGAAGCCAGCATATCTATGACCTTCCCAGGTCTCTTCCTTGTAGCCTACAATAGAGATGTGNTGGATGAAGGCAGAGTTATACTGAGTATTTCTGTTCTCAAGGAAACTCTGGGCACGGAGACAATGGCTGGCAGGGCAAGAAGGGAAGAACCTGGGCTCTTATAGGATTTGAGAAATAAATAAAGTNTTGCCTAATATAAGATTTTGGAGGGTCAGGTGTGGTGATGCACACCTGTAAGCCTAGTATGGGGGAGACTGGCTCAGAAGAATTAAAATATGACCACAGATTTGGGCTTCATGGTGAAACCCCATCTTAAAAAAATTCTGGTTTTGCTTATTATTTTTTTTTACCACAACCAAACTTAATCTTAACTAAAGCAAACTCTTACAAAAGAAAATTTTGAAATAGTTATCCCAAATTCATTTCTTTCTGAAATTGAAAAAAAAACCCAACATTTGCTAAAACTATAGCTATTTCTCCATTATTGTTTTTCTTTGCAAGTGGGGAAGTTGGAATGGGGCCTAGAAATGATGTCTTGGGGTTTTAATGTTTTTTGATGGTTTATATAATGAAAAGCAGAGCTCCTGGGGCGCTTTTTTAGAAGACCAGGAAAAATGACTAAAAACCAAAGCATGATGCAGTATCCTAAGCACAAAAGGCCCGTCCTTGGTCCTCTTCCTGCAGCGAGAATGGGAAGCATTTATTCTCTTTCAAACCCTCTTCCAGCTCTGCGCTGCATTGCCACAGTCAAATTGACTAGCAGCTCACGGCCCTGTACACTGATGACAGAAAAGGCTTTTAAAAACTATGTCTGCCTTTTCTCCTGCCACTGAAAGCTTGTCCGATACAACCATCCTTGTTTAGCTGAGCGATATATATGCTCTGCTGACAGAAGGGTGAATTCTCTGACATATTTCATGGAGATTAGGTAAGCTCAGTCTCATGCCAGAGGTCTCGGGGACTATACAGTTAACTATTTCCAGAGACTCAGCTCTTCTGCAGAGACAACAGATCCAGGAGAACACATCATTGTTTCAATTGGACCACACAGCAGTTTCAACCCCCAAAGAACATAGAATCCTTCAAGAATGACATTGGAGCTGGGGAGATGGCTCAGTGGGTAAGAGCATGTGTGCAAAAGAGTCAGGGATGTTGTGCGCGTACCTGTAACCTTACTGCGTTAGTGGGGATTGGGGATGGAAGACAGGAGTCTACCTGGGGCTTACTGGCTATCAGCCTAGCTCCAGGCTCAGTGAGGGACCCTGTCAAGGGAATAAAGCAAAGAGTGACAGAAACGTACACCCAGTGTCCTCTTCTGACTTCTGCACTGTGAGTATCCCTACACCCACAGGGGTACATATGCCACACATGCACACACATAAAAGTAAATAAGTAAAACAAAGGAATGGTGAAGATTTTATAGATAACATGTATTCAATGAAACACACATACACACATACACACACACACACACACACACACAATGCATCATGTCTGAGAAGCAAAGAGACAAACATAAGTTCAATATTTCTAGAGACAATTGTATAAAACTTTGGGACATGATTTTCAAACTTGAGTGTGCATGGAAATCACCCTGCTGTTTACTGGGTCCCTTCAGAGGTTCTCATGCAATAATCTGGAATGAGCATAAAAAGCCGCATTTCTTATAAAATGCTCAGTGATCAGTGTTGTGGGTTCTGGGACAAGCTGGAGGCATCAGGGACTTAGCATCACTGTTCTAACTCTGATGATGGTGATGGCCTTTCAGAGACTCTTATTAGCAACACCCCAGCTCTTAGCAAGGTCTTCAGTGTCTTTCACAAGCCTCATGAAAGGGCCCTTTAGCCTTTTCTTTTTGCAACTTCCAATCAGAGGTGGGTGGAATGAGTCGTTTTTGTTCCCGAGTCCCTGCCATCACACTGATTTTGGAGTACTAACTCATTTCCCATGCTCTCTGGCCTCAGTTTCCCTTTGCCCTTCTGCCTCCATTTTCTCCACCTACACTCACTTTTCTGATGACTTCTCCCAGTTTCCAGCTGGAATACCATGCTGTGCTGAACAGGCTCACAGGCCAGTCATTTCCCCTAGATGTGTAACAGACTCGCAGCGCCCCCTCCCTGTCAGCAGTGCCTCTAGGGTGTCCAATAAACACTGCAGACTTAACACACTCAGCACTAAATACCCAATCCACTTCATGCCTCTCCTGTATGCTTCCCTTCCCGGTGAATGACAGCAGTAGCAAGCCTTAAAGTGCCAAGCTGAAATGCATTTGGAGGTCTATCTATAAGTGATGTCAAGTATTCTTTCAACATATTCCCAGAGTCCTACCTTGTCANGTGACTGTCCNGCTTCTCTGTCCTATCTGGAAGTGACTGGCCTCCTCAGCAGTCTCATCTTCATCCAGATCTTTCCTGCAGTGTCANGAGGCATCCTTCAAAACTGGGTGTTGTATCACTCATTTTCTCAAGAGTTTATTTTACTCAGAGGGGGACAAAATAAATCAAAACTGAAAACAGCCTATNGGATTCTAGGTGTGTTAGTTTCTGTTACCCCATACGTTTCCCTCTCCCTTCTCCCTTCCATCTTCCTCTTCCTCCTCTTCTTCCTTCTCCTTCCCTTTCCTGCTTCCTCATCCTCTTCCACCATCTTCCTTTCAGCTCCACCTCACATGCTTGCTCTTCTTAGAAAACACGACACACATTTGCTCTTGGTCTCCCTGTGTGGAAGTGTTTGACTTTCAGATGTTCAAACCAACAGATTTTCTGTACTGCTTCCTGAGAGTGGCCTCAGAGGTCTTTCCCCAAGTCCCCAAACCTCACAGAGACGGTGGACAAATGGGACGATGTGGACGCCAGAGAGCTGCAGCTCCTGGAGGTGACCAGATAGTGGAAGGCACAGTTCACACACAGGCTCTTTCTTTACGGAGCCATGCTGGGGTGAAGGTCAGAAAAGCTAGATCACCTAGACTCTAGACTCCGGATGAAAATTATCTCTCCAGGGATGTGAACCACATCATTGACACNATTCTGGNNATGATCAGTGGGGTCGCCCAGACCACACAGGAAGGAGGGCAAGAGGCCACCCTTGGAGACTGGCAGAACTTGTTAATAAGCAGATCTAAAGACAGCAGGGATGGTCAAACCACTGCCAGGTGAGCATCACACAGTTACCAAGTCTGTCGGTGCTAAAATTCGGTGGATCTACCTACAAAGTGAAATTTATTTATTCATGATACATACATCTGAAATTCCAGACTGAAGCATCCCAGCTTCTCAATAAATGTAACTACTCCTTCAAACAACAACAACAAACAAGCAAAGCTCCTCTGCACATGTTACCACAAAGTCACATTTGACCGTAGTCCTATTATTTGGTCCATGTCTTTAACCCACTGGAGAGAGACTTATTTATTGTGTGAGCTGAGTTCTGGGACTAACTTCTGCAGATATACTTACAGAGCTGCCTACACACTATTTAGGAAGGATCTAGATCAAATTCATTTTGTGACGTGGACAGGGCAGATTGAGATGTNCTCATAAGTTTANGTCAGATGAATTTCCTCCTCTTCCTCTGAGTTAGTCCAGTTTGCTTTGTGGAGTGATGACTTTTTCTTTTAATTTCACTTGAATGACTCACAAATTTGCAAGTTAATCATTTCCGCTCATGGTGGTGGACTTCTCCTCACTTATTTTTACCTTCCGATGGAAAGCTGGCAAGCTCCCTTCATGTAAACCAATCAACATTTCTGATCAATTACCAGCTGTTTCATGGTTTCAGTTGCCATCAAAAATGGATTTCTTGCTGGGCAGTNGTGGCTCAGGCCTTTAATCCCAGCACTTGGGAGGCAGAGACAGACAGATCTTTGTGAGTTTGAGGCCAGCCTGGTCTACAGAGTGAGTTCCAGGACAGACTCCAAAGCTACAGAGAAACCCTGTCTCAAAGCTCCACCCCCCAAAAAAAACCTAGATTTTTTTTTCTTAATCTTGCCTTAATGGGTATTACTAAAAGGGACACAATTGGTTTGAAATACCTTTTCTGTGGCTTGATTCTTTTCTGAATTGTCTTGCAGAAATACTTGGATGTTTATTAGTTGGTCATTTTGTTTTTTTTTTCAGGCACATATTCCTTGAGTAATGATGTTTTTACTTTTTATTTGTTCTCCATGATGAGGATTTGTGGCCATAACAGGAGGACTAGGGAGAGAAAAAGGTCACTAGGATTTGTTGCAGGGATGTAAGATCAATTTAGTGTCATAAACTACATTAACAGATGTTGATCACAGATCATTAAAACAGTTCAGTTGGCAGGTGTATTTAATCAATTCACACGTCTTCCTAGATTTGAAGCCAAGATTATATATATATATATATATATAATTTTTGAATATATAACATAATTCTTTATTGATTCTTTGAGAATTTCACATCATGTACCCCAATCCCACTCACCTCCCAGGCCCTCCATATCTGCCCCTCGCCCCTGCATTGCCCTCCCCAAAAGAAACTCTTCCAAAGTGAGTCAAAACCAAAACAAAACAAATGACAAAACTACCTCACTCCTCTGTCCATCCCATCTCTCCAGCATCTTTTCATTCGTCCCGGTGGCACTGGGAGCTGAGGTGTGTCACACAGTACACCCTTTTGTCCAATCAGCCTCACCCACAAATGTTCATTGCAATGACTCATTGGTCTGGTTCAAGGCCTCTGGCCTCTGACACACCATCATCACTGGGCCCTCACTGAAACTTCTCTTGGCTGTCCTGCTGTTGCCCCAAGTCATGAGGATCCTGTGGCTATCATTCTGCAGGATTAGTCCCTTCATGAGCTCCAGCAGGTCATAGATGGGGCAGATGTTAGGGGAGGTCAACCCAGGACCCAGGATGTGGGCCTGGTTGGTAGATGAGCTGATCAGACTGGGACAATAGGACTGCCCACCTCAGGCGAGGGGTGGAACTCACTTTCCTGAGCCTATGCCATTGGGGCCATGCCCATGATGAGGGGTGGGACCATCTCTTCCAAGTGTGTGTGTGTGTGTGTGTGTGTGTGTGTGTGTGTATACATCTCTTCCATGAGGGACAGGGCCAGCTCTCCTGCTGCAGTGACTATGGAGGGGCATGGCCCAGTGGCAGCATGTCCCTAGGACACCAATATTATCTCCGATAGCTGACCAGACCCTGGGCATTCACAACAGCAGCC
This sequence comes from Neotoma lepida, assembly GCA_001675575.1. Taxonomy (NCBI): domain Eukaryota; kingdom Metazoa; phylum Chordata; class Mammalia; order Rodentia; family Cricetidae; genus Neotoma; species Neotoma lepida. The sequence continues at coordinate 87,192 of LZPO01075986.1, read as the reverse complement.
ACAGACATCAACTCAGACCCTGGCTGCATGGACCCAGAAATGGCCCTCAGTAGCAATCTGGGNCAGATGACACCATGGTCCCCTGTGGCAGCACAGGCCACTCAGATTTACATGGGCCTGGCAGCACCATGGCACCTGGACACCAGCATGGCCACAGGTTGCAGCCNAGACCATGGGCATCCATGTGGCCTTTGGTGGCAACATGGGCCACAGACATCAACACAGACCATGGCTGTGGTAGGACCACAGACCCAGACATAGTCCGCAGCAGCAGCACAGGCCTGGATGACATTTGTTACATTTGTACTTATTAATTTTGTATATACATATGAATGGGCATACATGTACCACTGCGTGTGTGTGGAGGCCAGAGGACAGCCTAAAAGAGTTGCTTCTCTCTTTCCACCACATGGGTCCTGGGAATCAAACTCAAATTTTCAGTCTTGGAATTAAGGATCCTTACCCACTGAACCATCTTGCTTATCTAAGAGATAAATTTCTAGATTTATTCATTTTTTTGTTTTTTTGGTTTTTCGAGGCAAGGTTTCTCTGTGTAGCTTTGGCGGCACCTTTCCTGGAACTCACTCGGTAGCCCAGGCTGGCCTCGAACTCACAGAGATCCGCCTGCCTCTGCCTCCCGAGTGCTGGGATTAAAGGCTTGCGCCACCACCGCCCGGCCTCATTTTTATTTTATATTTGTGAGTGTTTTGCCTGGGTGTATATGTGTGCTCCATGTGCATGATGGTATACTAGGAAGCCAGCAGAGTTCCAGTTGGAGCCCCTGGAGCTGGAGTCACAGATAGTTGTGAACTGACATATGGGCACTGCGAATGGAATCTGGGTATTCTTCGAGAGCACCAAGTGTTCTTAACCTCTGAGTCATCTCTCCAGCCCCAGAAATAAATTTCTATTGTATTTAATTTTAATTCAATTTAATTTTAATTTCAATGTATTTCATAGAAGCTGTGTCTTTGCCTGTGTCTCTATTCTTATTAAGTCAAGAATAGGAAGACCAGCTTGGCCTCCTGCTTGTTTTCGTAGAGTTTTGTTCATCAATTCCTTTTTCTTTCTAGAACTGAAAATTATATATTTTATTTNTGTTGCAAAGTACACATTATCTGCAATGAACAATTTAAACATTGTTTAATTACTGTAAAGATGAATTGATATCAACGAATGTCTTTTTGAAAGCAAGACCCCAGCAGACTTTGCTTTTTTTACTGGCCTCCTGATATACACAGCAGTTTCCATAGACACGGTATGTAAAGCTAGGCTTCTGTAGTTAACATTGACTTCTTTTCTTCCATTTATTTATCACTATTACTGTTCGTGCGTTGGGTGCACGCAGGCCAAGGCACTCTAGTGGACGACGGACAACTTCTAGGAGTCAATCCTTTTTATTCTACTGTGGCTTCTAGGGATCAAGTCAGGTCNCAGTGTCCTGACTGATACATTTGACCCACCGATTCTAAGCTTTTTGTTGGAAGGACACGTCTCAGGCTTGCCTCTGCATCTGAGTTGTTTGTCTTAGCACTCAATCTCCACCACATAGCACAGCCCACTGAGGTTCCACAGGGTTGCCATATGCCCNCAGATGTAATTTCTCAGAGTGGGCATTCATTCCCTTTCTATCAGTCAATTTTCACTCCTTTTTTATGTCAAACCAAGCTGCAATTCTGCAACGTACTCTGATAGTAACTGTTTACTTTCTCACTTACATCTCTTACTATAATTTACAATTCTACATCAATTTGTGTGCAATACACCATCTTTCGTTCACTAATCTCTAAGTTCTACATGGGTGGGGACTGTGTTTTGATGACCATCATGTCTCCAAAATGACATTTGTTTACGTTGAGTGAGTGAGTGAAGTGGACCTTAAATATTAACTAACATAACCATACTTAAGTCGGTTTGAACTGACATCTGTGTGGTACCAAGTCCACAGCCCATCAGCTGAAGAGCTTCTTTTAAATGTGTCTTCATGAGAATGATGAGACTAGGAGGGCAGTGGGGGAAAGCCTTCTCCACATCACTNCTGTCCAGTTATGCAGGGCTATCTTCCATGGAAAACAAAGGTCTTTGTCCTCCAAACAAGGAGTGCTGGTGATAGAGGCTTACACAATATGGGGCAGATCAGAGCATTTGTATGGGATTTCCCAAGCACACAATTCCTGTCAGAGATTTTCAAAGTAATTCTCAGTGGACACTGGGCTTATAGAGAAAATTATTGTCTGTGTTTTCCAATTTTTATAATGAGAATGCTATTATTTTACTAACTACAAAAATGTCTTAATCAGAATAGAATGGCTTTTCAAGTCATTGGGTCATTGTGGCATCCAGTTTGAAGATAGGTTGTTCGATTGTAATTCTTTTTTTTATTACTTTTTTTTATTAAGAGATTTTCTATTCATTTTACATACCAACCACAGAT
>LZPO01075986.1:43081-63924 GCA_001675575.1 Neotoma lepida | reverse complement strand
GAGTGCTGGGATTAAAGGTGTGCACCACCACTGCCTGGCTAAATTAACCCATTTCTATAAATCTATACTTGCCACATGTCTTGTGGCTTACTGGTACTTTTACATCTTGCTTATGCTCCTGGCGGCTAGCAGTGTCTGCTTTCTCCACCTTCCTCTTCCCACAATTCTCCTTGTCTGCTTATCCTGCCTATACTTCCTGCCTGGCTACTGGCCAATCAGCATTTTATTTATCAATCAATCAGAGCAACACATATTCACAGCGTATAGAAAGACACCTCCATCAAACTCCTATCTGTTCAAATGTAAATTTCCTCTATTAATACCCTCAGAGACATTTTAAACAATGTTTGACCAAATCACTGGGACCCAGACATTGTTATGGTTAACACATCAAATTCACAATCTAAATAGCCTCATCCCAGGGACTTNTTCAGANAAAACCACACAAATACTTCTTTTGAACTCCTGAATCTTTGAGAATGGTCTTCAGGTGACATCATCCTTTAAAGGTGACTTTCGTGGGAATAGTTTTGGGATCTCACCCTTTTGTCCATAAAATTCTTTAGCTATTGCTTTGTTGATTCAATGTCCTAGGGGAGGGGANGGGACAAATATGTAATGTAAGTTCAATCGCAATTCACACAATTTTGTCTTGAAACAAGAATTCTAGTATCTGTGCTGACAAATGGATTTAAGAAGAGTAAGGACATATTTTCATTCTTTTAAAATAAAATGTGTGAGGAAGATAGACTTGACAACTCAGTCATCAAAACACAACTCCAGCAATCAAACACTTGGCTAAGAACAAACACATAGCCCACTGAAATATATGAAAGCCAAGATCACCTTTAAAATATGGTGGGTAAAATATAAAATATTTGACATGTGGAATTTTGATATTTTTATCAATGTCACAAGAAAAAAATAGTTTTGTTTTCAAATTATAAACAACAGTATCATCTTGGTAGTACAATCTGTATTTGAAAAGCTTAATTTGATACAGAAAAAGTTAGATGTACATATAATTGTGCAATATATGTGTTTACAAAGGGGGTGACCTAACTTTTACCATCACTAATTTTTATTTATTTATTTATTTATTTAGAGACAGGTCTCACTCTGTAACTCTGGCTGGCCTGGACCTCACCATGCAGTCTTCACTAGTCTCAGACTTACAGAGACTTGGTTTCCTCTCCCTCCTCAGTGAATCCACCATCAATCCTGATTGTATGCAAGACAGTATTTCAGAAGCAGGGAGTATACAGCGAGCCCTGCTCTGTTCCAACTTACATTTATTATACATCATTTAAAAAATCTAAAAATAATCAAACAGGGAAAAAAGCCCTCATGTTTTATAAAAATGCTCAATGGTTAAGAATAAGGAAAGGGTGTGTGAGTAATTGGCGTGAGTACTTACTTATTCAAATCAGATCCAGGATATTGATTTATTGTAGGAAGCAGAAAAATAGATTTTTAAAATTTCAATGAAATTAAAAAATGTTATCTATGAGAAAGTAAAATCTGAAATCAAACAAGCATTAAATGCTTCAAATAAATTACACAAGTATGAGCAGCAGACTGAAAGAAAATAGAAAACTAAGCCATTCAATCAGAAAATCATTTTAAACATACTCCCAGAATTCAAGAGAAAGATTAAAAAAAATAAGTGTCTAGGAAAAACAAAGATGGAGAGAAAAAGAGCAGAAGACCCCAGGTGGCCTTGATCTGCTGGTGGCCTCCATGNCAGTCTATTCCTCCCTCAGATCCACCCTGAAAACTTGACCTATTCCCATGAGGCACCGAACACCAGTGTCTCTCCACCATCCACATCTCTCTTGCCTCTGACTGTTGAAAAGTTCCAAATCAGCTCAGCCCACAAGTCCAGATTCCCTNGAATTGACTTGGAACTGTTCCATCAAAAATATAACAGGAATTGCAAGTGAAGACACAGAGAAACTGGAGAAAGAAATGATTCTTTTTAAGTAGTTAGAGTTTGAGTGTGAAATGTCCTCCACAGGCTCACATGCCTAGACACTTGGTCCCCAGCTGGTGGCACTGTTTTGAGGCTGCAGNATCCTTAAGATGCAGGGTCTTGCTGGAGGAAGTGGTCACTGAGGTGCAGGATGTCAGGTTTGTAGTGCAGCTNCACTTCCTGTCAGCAAGCCACCTTATGCTACCACCACCACAGCTCTGAGCAGCTTCCGTGACTCACACCATGAGCCAAAATCAAACCATCCTCCCTTAAATTCTTTCTTTGTGTTTGATCACTGCAACAAGTAGCTCATATAGAAGCAAAGATGGAACAATCCTCTCNACTTGAAAAGTCCCCTGATGCCNAAGAGGGGACTTTACAGAAGTGTGTGAGGTTACCAGTGAGTGCTCCGCTGACNTATTAAGGGCTCGGTACTCTCTTGACCTGTGTTATTCTTCATCAGCCTTGCTGGGAAATAGTTCAACCTAATGAGCCATAACCAAANGTGAAAAACTCAGATATAGGAGGGGAGGGGGANAGGAAGCAGAGGTGGGGAGAGAGGCAGTGCATAAAGAGATTTTAAAGGGGATTTATTAGTTCTTGTTTCCCTGAGGAGAGCAAATCTNCCATCCCAAGCATGACAGAAACTCAAACAGAATTCTCTGCTGAAGTCTTGAGGCAGAGCTTTTTCCCCACTAAGACATTTCAGTTATTCCTCATAAGGCATTCAGCTGATTGAATTCAATTATTAAGAATAGTATCTGTCCTGATTGGATTTTTTNCCCCAGCTTGACACCAGCTAGGGTCATCTGGGAAGAGGTAACTTCAATTAAGAAAATATCTTCATCAGATTGAACCATAAACAAGTCTGTAGGGCATTTTCTGGATTAATGACTGATAAAATGGGGCCTAGCTCATTGTGGGTGGTGCCACCACTGGGCAGTATAAGTATTCCTGGGTTGTATAAGAAAGTAGGCTGGACAAACTATGAGTAGCAAGCTATTGAGCAGCACTCCTCTATGGCTTCTGTTCCAGTTCCTGCCTCTAGGTTCTTTCCTTGAGTTCCTGTTTTGGCTTCCTGTGATGATGGATTATATAACATGTAAGCTGGAACAAAACAAAACAAAAAACCTTTCCTCCCCAACTTGCTTTTGGTTATAATATTTTGTCACAGTAACAGAAACCTAATACAATATCCTCTATTTAAAATCAGCATACATACATAATACACAACACATTCATGCATACCTCCTTCTTGCCAGCACTTAAGAGTTTAGATGCTCGATCCTAGCATGTTGATGCCTCAGAATAGCTGTCATCACTGGCAGTGAGTCCTGGCTGTTCTCTCCATATGTAGGTTCCTCTTCTCAGAAACCTTCTGAAGAAGATACTGACATATCTCTANGTTAGAGACAGGGAAACCGAGGCACAGAGAGATTACATAGGTAACAGACTCATGCAGTTATACAGAACNAAGATTCAAATCTGGAAAGTTAGTCTTTAGAGCCCTCGCCTAACCACTGCACTGTGGTGGTATTTTATCTATGTCCCCCAATAAAATTTATCTGAGGATCAGAGGAACAAGGTCAGCTGCTAGTCTTGCAATGTTAGCACATGCACTTAATCCTGTCACCTAGCAAGGGTTTGTCTGGATCTCTGTGAGTTCCAGGTCACACCAGGAACAGAGTCGAGTGTGGAGACACATGCATTTAATCCCAACATCAACCATAGAGTTCTGGAGGTCTGTACAGACAGACAGGAAGTGATGTAGCTTGGTGGAGAGGGAAAATGAGTTAGCAGAATGGACAGGCATAAAAAGCCTGCTTAGACAGGAAGTCGCTCTCTTCGCTTCTCTCTCATTTGGAGGCAGCAGCGTTGGTGAAGTGAGGCTGGTAGCTGTTCCTAATTCCTCTGATCTCTGTCAGACCTTCACCCCTATCTCTGCCTCCGTGTTTTATTTAACAAGACCATTTAGAAATTCGTCTTACACTGCACTATACTGCTAAGAGTTGCCCAATCTTCAATAATTCTAACCTAGAAAATAAGAGAAAAGAGTGAAAGATGAAAAGAGAGAGACAGAGAAAGAAGAGAGAGGACCAGAGGGTAATGAGACACTTTGTGAAAAAAAATATTATTGTCAATAGAAATGCATGTTTTATTTTATTGTTGTAATGTTAAAAATATCATATTAACTTCTAATAAAAATTAAAACATTTGGCTACTAACATATTAGAAGAAAAAATAGGTATCTGTAACATAAAAAATTAATGTAAGAAATGAGATAAAATATGATAATATTGCAAAAAAATGAATGAGTTTAGTTTTCCTATTATAAACTTTGGAGGAAAAAAAGTAAAATATAGATATGTTACTATATTATTTTATATATTTTTAAGTAATTTATTATAATTATACTAGTATACATAATAAAATAACAAAGCATATATTTTACATATTAAGCCTCTAGATATAAGGAAAGAAAGAACTAGAGATTAGTGAGAATTATTTCATATTTATGTTTCTGAAAATCAAGAAAGCACAAATTTTAAAATAAGGTTTGCATAATGTAAAGATTTAAAAGCATTTAAATGTTAATGGCTACATATGTATGCTTGTAATGATATGACAAGGTAGTAATCTCACATAATGATGTCATAGATCAATAAAGAAAATATGGAACTCCAAAGACCAAGGAGCTAGTGAGAGGAAGCAGATAATTAAAACTGTTCAAAACATTAACAATAACAAAAGTTCATTTTATCAGAAAATGAAATACAAATTCAGCTCCCCAATGATTAAATCATTAAATATAATAAGTATATTGATAAAATAGACTCTTATAAACTACTTTTGACACTGCAAACTGATACATATTGTTTAGAGGCCTCCTCCATGTTGAACCCTACAAACGCCTCTGTCCTCAAAGCTGCAGATGTATCTAAGGGGCTAAGCAGTTTCCTAGCTTAGGTGAGGCTCTGGGCTTGATCCACTGCACTAACGCAATCTCAAACAAGAAAATCTCCCTGTTCTCTGAACCAAGATTTCTATGCCTAAGGTTTTTCCTCAAAGAGATAAAATATACAGTTTTAAGATATTTGACCAAACATTTGTGGGGCAACGCTAAACATTTTTATCCAAGGATAAATTCATACACAACATCAAACTCCTGCTTTTGAATATTATTTAATAATACAGCAAAACATAGAAAACAAAGAGAAAAAAGTATTAAAATATATTTGCAGTGAACATGCATTTTGTGAAAATTTATGGCATATATCACAATCAAGCTTTTATACTTTTAAATATGAGGTTTTATGTGTTGAGAAAGAGAAGCAAATGGCAGTTCATGCACTGTTCCCAGAGCTCACCTGTGGATTCAGGGTTCAGCATGAGTTCTGGTTTCTTGTTAGCGCTTTCTTTCGTAAATAGTCTCCCATGATATGTTCTATCTAATAACCATTAGAGAATGTGATTCTTAAACANGTCATCAGGTTTGATGGCATCTCTGGCAGATGGCATGCCAGCCGGCACACGTCCACCGTGCAGGGGTCTCAGCAGTCCCCACATCACCCATTCCACTGTGTGACAGTTGGGATGATTAGAAAATGTCCTTATGATTGAGCCCAAATCTGTCACCCTGTTAATTCTGTCCGCTGATCAAAAGTGTATCTCCTCTGCCATCTGGTGAGGCCTCAGCCTCATGAGGACAGCCGTCCTGTCAATGCTGAGTTTTCCCACTTAGCTTCTTGACCCATGCCCAGGATGGACCACATCTACTTGGCTCTTGCATCAGGACTGTGGGTTAGGAAAGTAAAATCATAATGGTTAGAGTCACATCAGGTTTTCTTGATTATCAGGGCGAAAAAGAAATCTATTTTCTGAAGTCCAGTGTGGTCANTTCTCATGNCGTAACCTGGTCTTCACAGCCTTTTCTCACACCACGAGGTAGCAAATTTCTCTTAGCTTCCTCCCTCCCCCCCCAACACCAGCTCACCATTGTGACAGGGGAACGCAGCCAGGCATGGTATCTTTTTAAGGGCTGCCTTGCAAGACATCCACTGGGGGAATATTATGTGGCCACCAACACTCCCAAGGCAATGACTCTCCAAACTGCCCCATGGAATAAGACTCTGGAACTATAGGCAGACTAGAAATTCATATGTTCACAGAGGTGGCCCACAGCAAAAATAGACAGATTTGACCAAAGGGAACAGGATGATAACAGAAGTTTTGTGAAATTCATACCAGGATGATGCTTCTGCAAGTGGATATGTTCAAATAAATTCCTCAAGCATATGCTCATGGTTTCAGTTACACCTCATTAAATTATCAGGTAGCTCCCTTGTTAAATATCCCAGGGCTTGTTTTAACTGCAAGATCTGAGCTGAGTCAACAGGATGTCCACCCCTGAACTAACGGGGAGTGTTTCATGACTTCAAGTGTTCTTGTTACTCTGAAAGGTAAAGGTCATGCCAAAGAGCTGAAACAGATTTTAATGTGTCCATTTTGGTAAGGCTTTTGGTGGTCCCAGGGGTTAATAGGGCAGGGGAGAGGTGGTCACAGAGCAGGTAACCTGCATGGGGGGCGGGGCTGGAGGATTCAAAACCATCTCTTGAAGTTTGCCTCTCTTCTTATCTTCACACTCTGTCAAAAACCCTTCTGCTTGGAGACAGTGTCGAAGTCCATTTTCAAACATCAGATTCCAAAATGGTTTGGCAAGAACAGAAACTCCATTCTCAGAGAGAGATAGCACCGACACATTCCTGTCCACAGTAGTAAGGTCTTGGATGTTTATGTCCACACCCCATTCACATGCTTTTCTCTTTCTGCCATGTGTCAGAAGTGAACCACAGATGTTACATTTTACTATGTCCTGATTTCCATCTCTGGCCAATTGACCTGAGGTGTTTTGAGTGGAGAAGATGGGGGGCGGGGGCAGGAGAACTCTCAGAACTTCTTTCCTGCCTTTTGAGCATGGAGTAAGAAAATGGCTAATGATGAACTAGAAAAGCAGAGCCTCTGTAGACACCAAATCCATCAGGCCCTGACCGGGCACTTGACAATCCAGTGTCTACTATGTAAGCTGCTCAGCCCACTGCTATTATTATTTTTTTTTTTGCTATAACTGTCTAGACAAACTAAGATGGCAGGGGTAGTGGCTGAAAAAATCACCAGACAGCTTGATGTGAACAGAGTGTGGGGAGAGAACCAACCAGGATGTTAAGGTATTCAGGCGGCAACAAAAGCAGGAAGGTGTTCCCAGTCTGGGAGCTGTGGCTGAGCTGCAGGAGCAGTAACAGGAGCTACGGTGCGGTGAGGGAAGGGCAGGGCCTTGCTAAGTACCTCTACTTAGGAAGAAACACATGAGAAAGAACCCTGGTTTCCTCTCTATCCTAGACCTCCAGTCTTAGGATGCACCCTCCTCTGGCCCCCACAAACTAGAGGGTTCAGGTCTAATAGGGTAAGTCTTCTGAGTCTAGACCAAGGCAGAGAATGACAGAGAGAAGAGCGGGGAAGAGGGCAATTAGGTAACAATCAGGACAGTGTGCTCTTTGTTAAGATGCAGGGAGAATGTTCCTCCAGTAAACCTAATTTGAGNACCAACCAAAAGGCTGTGGCCTCAGTTGTGTGCAGGTCAACTAGAGTTTCAGGACAAGTACAGTCATCACGATGAACACCAGACATCATATTGGCTAGCTCGGCATTTGACAACTAACAGGGTCAGAAAGACGGGGTGTATTCACCCAGAAATAGAGGAGCAGTGATCTCCAGAGCAGCGTTTCACAAGTCAGCGCTTGTAATGGTTCATGTACCCACAAAGGTAAGGCCTTTGAAGCTTCACTCTGACCAACATCAAGGACACAGCGTCTTCAACACTGCTCAGAGCTGATCAATATTCTGGTTTTAGGGTTGTCAGTCCCAAGAACACTGATTCACATAAGCACACAGTAACAAACCACAGAAGCATGTCTAGGGCCACTTCAAAAATTGTTAACTCCAGGTTAGGGTGGTTTGAATGAGAATGGCAATCAAAGGTTCCTATATTTGAATGTTTGGTTCAGAAGGAACTGTACCTGTGGATAATCACATCCTTCTCAAAGACAGAACAAAATCCATGACTTCTCCTCCTCCCCAGCAATTGTGTGGTGATGCTCTTAGTGTTCGGAAAGCCTGCCCATTTTGCTCCTACCCTCCTTGGGACCCTTCACTAGCATTTTTTTTTAAATTAGGCCTCCAGCTGCTATGATTTTTTAGATTGCTNTTAATGATAAGAGCTGTGGTTAGCAATTTTATTTGGAATCTGTCGTCACTCAGGTCTACGCACATTAGACATCTACTTACCAATTTTCAGCACCATTTTCTGTTCATTTAATTTCTCTTTCTTTATTATTTAAAACAGTTTTTAAATTTAAATATATTTTGATCATGTTCCTCCCTTCCCCCAAGTGCTTTCAGAGCCTCTTCCCATCCCTACCTACCCAACTTCAAGTTCTTTCTCAAAAATCAAACTGAAACCTAATACAATACCCTTCGCCCCATGGTGGTTTGAATGAAAATGGCTCCCAAAGGAAGTGGCAATATTAGGAGGTGTGGCCTTGTTGGAGGAAGTGTGTCAGATGGGCTTTAAGGTCCAATATATGCTCAAGCCATGCCCAGTGAGAAAGACCACTTCCTGTTGCTGATGGGTTGAGATGTAGGAATCTCAGCTCNGTCTCCAGCACCATGTCTGTCTGCACGCCATCATGTTGCACCNTGATGACAATGGACTAAATCTTTGAAAATGTAAGTGAGCCCAATTAAATGGTTTTCCTTTATAATAGTTGTTGTGGTTATGGTGTCTCTTCACCATAATAGAATCACCAGCAATAGAATCCTAACTAAGACACCCCCAAACCAAGAAAACAAAATAAAACAATGCCCTCAAAGAAAAAATAAAAACCTGTAACCAAATGAAAACACACAAAAACACTGTGGAGTCCATTATACATTGCTCAACTCTTCCTGAACATGAGGCCTGCCCTGAAGTGGTTGATACATCTAGTGTCACTCCACTGGGGGGAAAAATGATTTTCCNTCTCTCTGAAGGTATAAAAGACAGTTCATTTGTAAACTTTTACCCTAGTAGCTNGGTTTTCATTCATTCATTCACTTTTAAAAATATAGCAAAATAAAATATAATAGATAAAACAAAAGCTATCACATTGAAGTTGAACAAATCAACAGAAGAGAAAGAGCCCAAGAGAAGGCTAGAGGATCAGAGCCCCACTCCTTCTCACAATCTGCACCTTTTCCTTCTGTAATAGTGTANTGGGGCCCCCACACCGAGAATGGAGACAGCATGGGGTGCTGGTGCTGCAATGGAGAAACACTTCCCCCTTAGATGGGGTCCAGGGCCTGGAAGGCTCACCTCTGACTTAACAGTTTTAATGAGCTAGGACAGCTAGAGTATGTAGGCACATTTCCTGAACACTCCTGTTTGTGCTTTTTCTCCTCCCTCCCCGCTTCCCTCCGGCTCCTCCTCCTATTTTCCTCTTCCTCTCCACCTCTTCTCCTCCTCCCATTCTCCTTCTTCTCTCCTCTTCTTTTCCTCCTCCTCCTCTTTCTCCTCTCCTCCTCCTCCTTGTAAGACTGCTACAGGAGAGATGAAGGAAAGTTAGNAATTTTTTTCTCCCCATTTCCAGCCCAGCTGAAAACAAATCCTTTCCCCTTTGATTATTCCCGGTTTTCCTTCCTAAATGCAGTGCCTAAGGATCTTACACCTCCTACTCTTCTGGTTCTGTGCCTGTCATCCTAAAACTTATCGTGGGAAGGCTATTTCACAATATTCTGGCAATGATGATGATTGTAACCACACCTTGACCAGGACTGCTTGTTATGCATTCTCCTTGTCATGAATTTAAACCTAAACCTCATGTCAGGACCCCAAAGATGGATTCTGAGGGATCTGTCACTGGACCTCTTGACTTGTCCCTCTTCGCAGTGTGGCCTCATTGAATACACCTCCTTTCTCTGCCTTTCCTTATTGTTTCTTTAACTGTTGAGGACAGATGCCCAAGCCCGGCTTGTGAGGGCTGCCAGGGCATAGGATCTGACCCTACCAGTTCTGTANCATTCCTCTTCTTCTACATCTCCTTCTGAGCATCCATTCACTCTTTCGTTAAATGGTCAGACTTTAGCACTGGTCCCTTCATCCCTCTGCATTACTGCACACTCCATTTCCTCGCCCAGTCTTATTCTATCTTTATATTCAGAGAAATGTTTCCGTGGTAAATATCTATTGTTTGAGAATTTAATATATACATAGGGTGCGTTTGGATCCCTCGACTCAGATTTCCCTCCTCTTCCTCCTACCACATCTCCCCCTCATCTCCCAATGTCATGTGCAGTGCTGCCCTTTGAACCCACTGAGCCTACTTGGTGTTGTCTGTGTNAGTCCTGGTGTAGGACCATCCACTGGAACATAGGAAGCTACTCAGGGGATGAGGTCCCGAAAGACAACTGGCTCCTCCTCCCCCAGGAGCCATCAATTGTCAACAGCTCCTAGGGTGCGTGAGTCCTTCCCCATCTCTGATGGGGTTTCAGCCGGCTTGATCTTGTGCAGGCTGTGGTCAAGCAGGCCCACTGCTGTGAGTTCATGTGTCCAAAGATGCTATCATGTCTGGCAAACACTTGTTTGCTGAAGATGTCCAACAACCCTGACTCTTAGGATATTTCCACCCCTTCTTCTGATATGCCCTCCGAGCCTGGGGTAGGAAGAGGGTGGAGAATTGTTTATGTCTCATCTATCTCTATGACCCCCTCTCTACCACATCCGTCTCTATGATCCCCTCTCTACCACATCTGTCTCTATGACCCCCCTCTCTACTACATCTATCTCTATGACCTTCGTCTTTATTACATCTGTCTCTATGACTCCCTCTCTAAATTGCACTGCACTGTCACTGAGAGGCTTGCAGCTTTCCTCATTACAGCATTTGACAAAAAATGCCATGTGAATCCATTATTTCTCTCTTTGCTGAGACAAAATACCTGCCCCAAACAGCTCAAGGAAAGACAGATTTATTTAGGCTCACAGTTAGAGGGTATCATGGAGGAGAGTCATAGGAGCAGGAGCTCCAGACAGCAGGTCACATAGTACCCCCAGTCAGGAAACACAAAGATGAGTTTTCTATGCAGTCCAAGCCCCAGCCCACGGGATGGCGCTACCCTCAGTTAAGGTGAGTCTTTNTCAGTACAATGGGCTTCCTCTGGATGATCTCTATGCCCAGAACCTGTTTTCCTAGGAGATTCTAAATCCTGTCAAGATGACAGTATCACCCATAATCCCATATTAGTTTGTCACCTCTCCAATTCCAACCACAATTCCAGTCACCCTCAGTTAGAGCATGAGATGACACTGGGTCCATTGACAACATCTCCTGTACCTATCAGACATATACTGATCTTATAAATAGGTGATTGTCTCAGCCGTGAGCAAGCCTGGCCTGTGTTTCCTGCTGTCTCTAACCAGCCATTGCCATTGCTGCCTCCGGCCTGCTCTCAGCAGTGTAGCCTACACACCAGGTNTTTCTCAGGTGGGAAGATTGAAGAGGCACCCTGGAGAAAATGAGGGGGGANCTTCCTTGACAAGCCTGTTTGCTTTGCTTTCTGAGTTTTCTCAGTTCTCCTCCCCTCTCTCTTCCTTTGTCAGTACTGATATGGTCAAACATCAGAGCAGCAGCTCTTACAGGGCAGCAATTTCTACACCTCAGAGACTTAAGCCACACCTGCCTGCTCTGGCTTACCTAAACATCATTGGAAGATCTTTTTGTAGTGCAAACAAAGAGCAGTTTCCTGAAGCTGCCTTGCGTGCATCTGGGTTAAGCACAAACAGAGACAGGAAGACTGGGGCCTGACACATTACCTTCCAGTCTCTAGGGATAGGAAGAAGGAAATAGGTTCCAATTCACTGCCCTCCAGTCCACCCTGTGATCTCTTAGAGGATTAGGTTTAACAATGTCCGGCCTCCTGCCCTGGAATTCTCTAGCTCTGAGCTCACTCATTTGGGGACATCTGTGTCTCTTGACATCAAGTCTTGTTGGCATTTGAGTATGGGCGGCCTTCCTTGTGAGGCTCACCATGCATTTGTAGCCATTCAATAGGAAAGCGGTGCATTTACCCTTTAGAGTTGAGGACAAGCCACCTGTAAGAGGAGTCAGTGTGCCTCACCTGTCATGTGCAGCTTCACAAGTGGTATTTGCTGGGAGGAAGACAAAGCTGACATGTTTTTCCAGAATTCTTTTCTTAAAGATCCAACTTGTACATGAAATTTCCAGGACCCCGTGTAAGTAGCTTTGTACACACAGAGAGATGGGTCCCGGATGTACACTATTCATCTCTAGGAACTGAACCCCACTTGACATTTCAGGCCTTAAGCCCCCAGTGCTGCCGAGTCTAGAAAAGCTGAACTTGCTCACTTAATGTAAACAGAGTCACCTCCAGTTGGAGATTCGGTCTCCTTGGTAACCACTCAGTCATTTGAAAGGTCCTTTTCAGAATTTTGCTCTTGCTCATCATATCCATTGTTCTCAAGAGTGACCCAAGCTCTGAGGCTGACAGTGAGGATGAAGAAGANATTTTGACCCCAAGGTTAATAGGCAGCTCATCTGCAATCTTCTGTGGAGCTACTCATTGCAATGATCTCTGATAATTGGGGTGCATTGGCATAACTGCTGTTGGTACCATCTTTTCAGTACTTTATTAGTGAAGATTTCACTTCACAACAAAATTGGTCAGAAAATTGAGGACATTTTCTTATAACTCCTGTGTATGTATGCTTACCACATGCCCCACTGACCCATCTGACACAAAGGTCGTGGCACTTTTGTTACAGTGGGTGAACCAGCATCCACATGTCAAGATCATAGTCTATGGGCTTTCACAAATGTGTAATGACAGATTCCCCACACTGCTGTACCACATGGAATAGTCCACTGNCCTGATATTCTCCATGGTCCCACTTATTCACCCCTTCTCCTTCTTAAACTCTCATGTCTTCCCTGTCTCCATAGTTCTGCATTTTCCTGAATAACAAATGGGTGGAGACATACAGCGCAGAGCCTCTTCAGTTTGCCGCATCTACCTACTAATATACTTTAAGTCTTCTCCATATCTTTTCATGGCTCATTTCTTCTTAGTACACAGTGATGTTCCACTGTCTGGATGCACCACAGCNTATTCACCTGTCNTCCTCTTGGAGGGCACCTTGATTGACTCCCAGTTTGGGCAACAATGAACAGTGCTGCCACTAACATCCATGTGAAGGTTCTCAAATGGATATGAATTTTTGGCCCTTTAGGACAAATACTAAGACATGCTGTTGTCAGATAAAATGCTAAGACTTTGTTTAGTTCTGTAACAAAGTGTCCAACTGACTTCCACAGTGGCTATTCCATCTTGGAGTCCCACCAGCCATGAATAAAATGTTCCTCTGNATCCTCACCACCATTTGGAGTCTAGGCTTATCTCCTTGGCCTCTGGTGTATGTCACTGTTGTTTTAGTTTGTAATGTCTAATGACATGTGACATAGGACACCTTCCTACATGGCTATTTACCATTTTAATATCTTTTTAGATGAGGTATCTGCCATAGGTTTTACCCATTTTTAATCAGATTGTTTATCTTTTATTGTTGACTCTTTAGCCTTCTTTGTATATTTTAGATAATAGTGTTTTATCAGATAATGTCCTTCGCAAATATTCTTTCCCAGTCTGCACTCGTCTTTTCGTTCTCTTGACTTTGTCTTTCATAGAGCAGAGGTTTTTAATTTTAATGAAGTCCTACTTATTAATTCTTTCTGCCATGGATTGTGCTTTTGGTGTCCTTTCTAAAAGTCTGCCAAACCCAAGGTCATCAAGGTTTTCTCTTGCGTTATTTTTATTGGCAGTGCTGGAGATTGAATTTAGGACCTCATGCATGCTAGGCAAGCCCTCTACCCTGACCTACCTTNGTACAGACTGCATCCTTGCCTTAAGCATTCCATCTTTGGGAGCTGTGGTTCAGTCCTAGATGCTAAAGACCCCAGAGTGTCCTCTGTCCCTGCTGTGAGCACCTCATCCAGTCACTGCAATTCTGTCCCTTCAGTATGACTAGGGATGTGGGGCCCCAGTGAGAGGTTTAGAGATGCTACCATCAGAAGCAAGGCTCTGCCCTTGCAATTCTTTGGAATTTGTTGCCAGAATCTTCTCTGGGCAGTATGCCTACAGCCCTAAACCTTCTCCTATGTCACCTTTTTAGGTATTTTGTAGTTTCATGTTTTATGTTTGCTATTGAATCCATTTTGAGATAATTTTTAAGATTTATCTTTTATTTTCATGTGTGCTTGTCTCTGTGAATGTGCCCCATATGTGCAGGTAACCCATGAAGAGGACATCTGATCCTCTGAGTTGGAGTTATACGTGGTCATAAGCCACCTGACATGGGTGCTGGGGAACTGAACATAGGTACTCAGGAAGAGCAGCAAGTCTCTGAACTGCTGAGCCATGTCCCCAGCCCTGAGATCATTTTTATGAAAGATGGAAGTTCAGTGTTTAGATTCATCTTTTCACATGTGGATGCCCAGTTGTTGCAGGACTGTTTGTTGACAACACTTTCTTTTCTCCATTGTTGCTTTTGTTTCTCTGTCAAACATCAGTTGGCTAAAGTTATGGCAGTCTATTTTTTTTTTTTAACTCTCAACCATGTTACACTGACCTATCTTGGTAGAGATTGCATCCTCGCCTTAAGCATTCTATCCTTGAGAGCTATGGTTCAGTCTTAGATGCTAAAGACCCCAGAGTGTCCTCTGACCCTGCTGTGAGCACCTCATCCAGGCATTGCAACTGTGTCCCTTCAGTGTGATTAGGGATATAGGCCCCAGTGAGAGGTTTAGAGATGCTACCNTAAGGAGCAAGACTCTGCTCTGATGTTCTCCTTGCAAGTCTTTGGAATTTGTTGCCAGAATCTTCTCTGGGCAGTTTGCCTTTCTCTTGCCAGAGTGTTGACTTTTCATTTCCTTCTGGGCAGGAATTAGATACTCTAACACCATGCATTCTCTTTCTAATCTATTGTTTTTAATAGAAAATTTATCCTTTCCTCATTTACAATTCTTAGCTTGTTTATTCTTGAAAAGGCCACTTTCTTAAAAACAAATACTCAAGTAAAATAAAAAGACTCATATTCTGCAGATGGAAAATCTGACTTTCAAGATTATTCAGAGTACAACANAATCCACTCAGCAACTCTATTGATATTAGCTATTCTCACACCAGGGACAAGGCTCAATCTTTCTCCTCTGTGACAGTTCATGCAATAAATTGTCTGGTTCCCCAGTCAGTGGGGAAAGGAAAATGGTATTAAATATAAGACATGCATATATATATATATATATATATATATATATATCATGAAAATACACAGAGGCACAGGCATGGATTTATAACTGAGAAAGAGATGAGTTCTAAGATTAAAAGAAATAGAATACCATATGTACACTGGTACAGTTTTCACTAACCTTCATAGAGGGGCAGGTCTAGGGTAAGGGGCTTTAAAGACGGCTCAGCAGTTAAAAACACCAATTGCTCTTGCAGAGGACCTGGATGGTTTCCAGCACCCTCATGGCAGCTCACAACGATCTGTAATTATAGNTTCAGGGGATCTGGTGTCCTCTTCTGGCATCTGTGGGCATCAGACATATATATATGATACATTCAAACACATTAAAAAGAANAACCTAGGATCACNGGTTATAGCACCAACTACTCATACAACCCAGGGAAGTTTCAATTTNAATCTCCTTATCTAATTAAGTACAATATTCATCAAAATACTTATTTAAATGTTTAATTACTACAATCTCCTAGAAGGAACATTTGTGGTTTTGTTCATTTTTTGTTTATAGTGCTGGGAATTCAATCTGTGGCCTTAAGCATATTAGGTTAACATTTCAGCACTAAGCAGTATACACAGCCCCTAAGGCATTGAGGTTTTGTTTGTTTGTTTTGTTTTTACTTTTCCTTTCTTATATGCACTTCTGAAACTTTGAGTGTGTACAAAATATTTAATCAGATTTACTCCAATCATAAAAACACATAAAAGGCACTTGGTAGTATGAGATCTCATGATTCCCATNTATCGCACTGACAATAATCGTACTATCCAAGTGTCCCAGAGTGCCTAGAAAAATGAAATAATAATAATAATAATGTAATAATAATGAACATCACAGCACCCTAGATTTCAAATAAATTGCAAAGGTGGCTTTTCAAATATAATATCCATCATAAAACTCAAACATAGTGAAGAACCCCAAGGTCAAAGGTCACACAACTGAGTTGGTGTCACAGAGGAATATCACAGCAGGGCAGATGTACATGCAACTCCAAATATAGAGTTATCAGACACNCCATTACATGATAATTACCATGGTGAAGGAGATGAAAGCCAAGTGTGAAGTTTTCTACAAGGAACAGAAAACTAACATGATTCAGAAANACAATTGCTGAGATCTTTTTTATAAGTATTGAAGTAGTTTAACTTGAAGATTCCAGAATCCAAGTAGGGCAGAAGTGGACAGAAATACACATTCTACATTTCAAGCAGAATAATATGCTTCTAAGACATTGCTTTCACAATGAAAAACTAGACTAATAGCCTACTTTTCAGCTGTAATAATGAATGCCAAAGTTGATGGAAAGAAAATTGCAATGGACTAAAGACAAAGATAACTGCCAGTTCCATGTGTACCCAGGAAACACATCCCTTGAGAATGAAAGGAAAGTAAAATTTGAAAAAAAAATTAGAAATTGAGAGTATATTCTACTAACTAATATTCATTATAAGAAAGTCTGAAGGGTATAATTAGGAGTGTTATAATGTGCTCTTAGATGGAAGAATGTTGGAGAGGTGAAAAATAACAAACTCAATGAAATTAGCAGTGAGAACCAGATCTAATTTATTATGTAGACCAAGAATAACACTGTTTNGGAAGTGTAAAATTACACAAAGGACAAAAATGGACACCAATGTATAGACAAGTATGGAGAAACTGGAACTCAACTATTCAGAGGAATTTGCCTTATTTGGAAGAAGAGTATAAAAATAACAGTTAACATTGATAGGTTAAAATTCACAATTTTTAGAGTAACCTATCAAAACAGAAAAAGAAAGTCTATTATCCAAATCATCAGATGAAACTATGAATAAAACAAAATATACCCAAACCAAAAGAAATTGAAGGAAACTGAAATGAGAGGCCAACAATATACACCTGATAAGATGGCAGTTTAAGTCCAGAGATGTCACACAAAAGGTGAGAAAAGCATCCCAGCATAGGCTGTTTCAGTGAGATATTTTTTTCACTAGTGTGTGTCCATACCCATGTGTGTGTGGGGGGGCTCTGAGTGTAGAGGCCAGAAGACAGCACCAGGCATCATCTTCAGAAATACCACCCACCCCCTGAAGACAGGGCCTCTTACTGCTCTGGGGTTCACCTACTAGGCTAGGTTGGCTAAGCGAGGATCCCCTATTCCCACCACCCCAGCACCAGGATTANAAGCACACACCACCAAACCAGGTATTTTTCGTGGGTGGTGGAGATCCAGCTCAGGTCACCATGCTTATGGGACAAGCACTTTAGTGACTGAAATGTCCCTCAGGACCCATGCTAAGACTTTTTAAACAGAAGTAAGACATGCATACTTCAAATACAGTAAATTAAAATTAAAGAAGACTATTTCATGGTTACTATTAGAGAAAGGCTGGAGGGAACAGCATCTCACATGGCTCACTCACTCAAGTCACACAAAAGGGCAGAGATGAGAAATACTGTGAAGTGTTTTTGTGCTAGAAATTTTCAGTGTGGAGTAAGGCTAGACAAAGCTCCAATCTGGAGGTCTAGAATTCCCCTCAGAAAAGGAAGTGTCTAGTCACCGGGCCTATAAGCAGAGGATTCTGNTCTTACCAATATCTAACTAAAACAGACTTTCAGCTGAATAATGTTCCATGAATGATTACCAGGACACCATCCNTACTTTTTATGAGTATCTCTTGAAGCCAAATTAATTGGCATTCCTGTTTATAAGGCGTAACCATGACACAGCACAAACAGTGAGTAATTCGTGTCNAGCATCACTGTACTTACATTGTTAACTCTCACTAGAAGCTTGACTATCTAATGGTTTCACAAAGCAATCTTCAAAATGACCACCAACATAGAGAAATGTTTCTGTGATGAGTTGCTTATAAATATCCATCCACAAGTTGGGGCCTGTGATTTATTTATGCATCTGCAAGCCTCAGAACATTCTAGCAGCCATTTAAGACTTCATTGGGCTCATATGATGATTCTTCAAGTTGAAGCTATTTTTNATATCTTAATGATTATTTCGAAGTTCACATATCATGAGAAGAAAGTACTTACTGAGAGAAAATAGCATAAGCTTAAAAATGACTTTCCTTGGACTTGGAAAGATGACTCAACAGTTAAGAGCACTTGCTATTCTTGTAGAGGATTGGGTTTAGTTCCCAGCACTCACACGATGGATCATAACCATTTGTCAGTTTCTGCAGATCCGATGCCCTGTCTACCTACTGTGTGCACTTGCACACACATGGTGCACATGCGTACATGTAGGCACACATGGAGACACATAAAATAAGTAAATCTTTTCTAAAATGATTTGACTTAAAAATGACTTTAGAGGGACTTCAAATCAGTTTTGAATCTTGCAGACAATGCTGCTAGACCATCAGATCATCAAAATATATTGAAACCCTCGATAGTCATGATGAATTCATAGATGATAAGATGGTCTACTACAAATAGATCAAATTAAAACAATAGATAAGTACCCTCGGGAACATATGGATATTATTTTGAGTAGCTGAATTAATATCTGTTGGTCATTCTTTTTTGTATGAAGGAGGCTTACATCTCAAGAGTCATGAGCACAATGCATTTAAATAGTGACTATATAATAAACAGCACCAAACATGAGCCTGTATTAGGACTCTAGGNATTATAAGCATTCAGAGAATTGTAAAAAATGAAATGAATTTGATTGTACTTTATAAAATTTAAGTAATCAACTGATTACAAATTAATGAATTCATTGAAATATTTTTTCTTTTTTTTTAAAGATTTATTTATTATGTATACAGAAGAGGGCGCCAGATCTCATTACAGATGGTTGTGAGCCACCATGTGGTTGCTGGGAATTGAACTCAGGACCCCTGGAAGAACAATCAGTGCTCTTAACNTCTGAGCCACCTCTCCAGTCCTCTTGAAATATTTCTTAATCNAATCAATAGAAAAAATAATCAGTGAAACCATAAATTTAAANAGAAAACCTACTCTGTGGTCACAGATTTATATATCAAATATGGCAAATAACCACCTATACATTGTAAGTAGTTTTCTGTTATTATAATGAAATGCCCGTGATAACCTGTAGAGTTAAAATGTTTCTTTGGCCCCATTGTTTATGAGTTTTCAGTCTGGCCCTGTTGCTTTGGGCCTATGGTGAGGCAACAGCACATGGTGGGAGCTTGTAGCAGAACAAATCCACTCATTTCACAGCCAGGAAACAAAAGAGTGAAGAGAGGGCCAGGGTCTCACAGTGCTCTTCAGGGGAATACCTCCTATGACCCAAAGATCCCCTCATAGACCCCACGTTTTACAGGTTCCACCACCTCCCACAACTCCTGGGGCCCAAACCTTTAACACATGGGCCTTTGGGGAATATACAACATCCAGTTATAGTAAGAAATTCTACAAACCAACTCCAATTTTGTTTTTCACCAACTGCAAACATCTGTTTGAAAATTGATTCATCAAAACTGGAACACATTCTGGGTGAGTCAATTTTACCTGGTGTTGAATGAAAATTTGTAGAAGAGCACAGAAAATTCCATCATTGTTGAACAGAGGGTCCAATCTGCGGGCCCTCTCAGCACAATGACAGGTGCACAGAACACACACAGGGCGTGGGTTAGTGGTACCCTTGCTGCCCTTGATTTCGCTCTTTCTCAGTGATTACACATCTTCAACTTCTCCTGATAGCTGAAACACTTTGCCAACTAAGATGGTCTCTGTAAGAGACCCCCTGTGACAAGATGATCTCCCAGGAGACATTGTTCTAGCCCTGAAACGTGGTGCAGCGCCATCTTTGGGAATCTAGAATAAAGCTGCAAAAACCTGCAAGACAAGCCAATCACAGCACAATGCAAAAGCATCATTAAAAAGNGATTACACTGCCAGGCGGTGGTGGCACACACCAGCACTCAGCACCCAGGAGGCAGAGGCAGGCAGACCTCTGAGTTTGAGGTCAGCCTGGTCCACAGAGCGAGTTCCAGGACAGCCAGGGCTACACAGAGAAATCCTGTCTCAAAAACCAAAAGCAAACAAACAAACAAATAAAACTAAAAAGCTATTACATTACTGGTACGCCTCACCCAGCAACACTCTTCCGTTCACTCTCCAAAACTAAATAAAATGTGAATTAAAGCCGACACAGCAGGAAGAGGCTCTTGCTCCCACNTCTTCCTGCTCTGTTTCTTCTTCCTTCAGGCTTGCGCGGCCTGCCCTTTAGCTGTGTTGAGTCACTTTGTCTTCTCCACACCTTAGGTCTTTCTCTGAAAACCTGACGGACTCACAATGACAAACCCAATCTATCGTCTTGTCACACTCCTCTCAATCCTGAATGTTGTGTTAGAATTGCTACCTCCCTGATGAACCTCCCCACAGTGACAGGCTTCCCCCGAACACCAGGAGTCACCCAGCCAGTTCCCATTGCGGGGACAGCTACTGTGTGGGAGGCTTTTTCATTCTGGAACAAAAATAAGGTTGCTTAG
>LZPO01075986.1:15966-28503 GCA_001675575.1 Neotoma lepida | reverse complement strand
TAGCCCTTTTCCCGAACACCATTGCTTCAGGAATCTTGACCTGAGGAAAGACTGAATGAGGAAATGCACAGGCTGACACTGACTTTGAAACATCTGAGAGGACACAGGGCTGAAAGTATCCATCAATAATTCACTTCAGGTTCCCGGGCAGAATAGGATCCCTGCTGGGTTTCGAGCCATTAATTGGTTGTTAGGCGCCATTAAGTCATGGTGGATGTGGAAACGTGGCCACNGTGTAAAAAGACACAGATTTTAAAAGCAACGCTTTTCTTTGCACAACTGCTGTGACTTCTTTGACAATGAGGGAAAAAAAAAAGGCCGAGGTCAAAGGGGGCTGCAAAACTGAGATTTGACATTACGTTTCTGTGGGTTTTCTATCTGAAAACTTAAAAACAGGCTGGCTCGTCGTTCTCCAACCCTGTCCTTTCTCCCATGCAGAGACTCGTCAGTTTTCTAAAAGTATTATTGATTCTCTTCATACTTTCTGCTCATCAAACACTAAGATTCCTTAAATATGATCCAGACACTTTACAAAGCCATCTGACAGTTATAGCCAGTGTGATAGCGGAGTCTGGGGCACCTCCATGGACAGGGGTGCAAAGCAGTACAAGATGGAAGGCCAGGGATGACTGCAAGCACCGGGTGTAATCATTTGACAGGGCAATAAGGAAGTGAATTGACTGTGCTGTACATTTGTTTGGGGCCAATTTTGGGTTTTAGAAATCAATGGTTTTGTGCCACATTCAATCAGTGTNCCTCAGCAAGTGGCCTCTCCCTCTGGGTTACAGGAGTCTTANATCAAAATGAAAGGGTTCTGGGAGAGGTCTCAGGAGTCCAGTATAAATATCATCTTTATCTCATCATGTATCTTCCAGAAGAACCATACTGAGTCCCATTAGTCTCACTCATAAGTTCATGTGCTTAGGGCTGACTACTTGGAACTGAATAGCCTATCAGGGGGGTTGTCCCTGGAGAAAAAGTGAGTCTGTCTCTCTCAACAGCCATTGATGGTTCTTGATAGCTCTTTATTTAAGAGTGGGGCCTTGGGAGACAGATGTCCCCTAATCATGTTGGTATGCCAGATAATGTTTCCCATTATTCGAGTCTTGTTTAGATGACCATATTGTTGTGATTTTGTAGGTGCATCTTCCCTGTCATANCTGGAAGATACTGTCTTGCAGCAAGTATTGTCGTTCCCTGGCTCTTACAATCCTTCCGGCTCCTTCCATGATGTCCTCAAGACTTAGGTATAGAGATTACATTGTAGATATATCAACTGGGAGTGGGCCACATTGTCATTTGTTCCCTGAATTTTGACCATTTGTGGATCTCTGTAATAGTCACCATCTGCTATAAAAAGAAGCTTCTTCAATGAGGGGTGAGGTCTATACTTATCTGTGGTATAAGGACATGCATTTAGAATGTACTTAGTAATTATAANGACTTAGGAAGTGACAATAGTAGGTATCCNCTAGTGTCTATGANCTCTCCATCTATGGATAGTTGGCTAGGTTTGTAGTACCAGGCATGAATTCCCTCCTATTGAGTGAGACTTAGGTACATTTATCCAACTGTTGGTAACCCCCCAAGGGATGTAGCTCAGTGGTAGAACTCNTATTTTTCAGAGACTTTTGATCAATTTTCTAAGTGTTTGTGTGTATGTATGATGTCCATGAGTGTATGTTCATGGGGGAAGGGGCATGTGTGTNAGAGTACATATATGAAGGAGAGGACAACTGAAGATGTTGGTTCTCACCTTCNACCTTGTTCAAGACAAGGTCCATTGTTGCTTGCCACTGTGTACACTGGGCTAGCTGACCTGTGGTCTTCATGACTTCTCCTGTCTGCCACTCNTTTCACCTATAAGNANGGAGATTAATGATGTGTGCTGCCACATCTGGATTTTACGTGGGCTTTGGTGATCATAATTGCATTGTGTCTTAGTGTTTCTGTTGGTGTGAAGAGACACCATGACCATGGTGTTTCCTTTTTCAAAGGAAAACATTTGATTGGGGCTGGCTTACAGTTTCAGAGATTTAGTCCATTATCTTCATGTCTGTGTGTAGGCAGACTTGGTTCTGGAGAAGGAACTGAGAGTCCTACATCTTGATCTGAAGGCAGCAGAAGCAATTGTGTCAGACTAGCCAGANTTGAGTTTATAAGAACTCAAAGCCTGCCTCCACAGTCACATACTTCCTTCAACAAGGCCACAACTNTTCCAATAAGGTCACACCTCCTAATAGTGCCACTCCCTATGGCCANGCATTCAAACACATGAGTCTATGGGGCCATTCCTATTCATACCAACACACATGGCAAACATTATATCCATAGATCTATCTCCTCTGCCTAATTTTTTCTTTATCTAGACAGATATGAATGAGAATGCTCTGAATAAGCTTATATATTTGAATTCTTAGTCACCAGGAGTAGAACTATTTGAAAGAATTAAAAGGATTAGAAGATGTGGTCTTTGAGGTGGAGGTGTGTCACTTGGAGTAGGCTTTGAGGTTTCAAAATGCCATGCTAGGCTCAGTTTCTTTCTGATTGCAGATCAGGATGTAGCTCTCAACTACTTCTCCAGCACCATGCCTGNCTGCCACCATACTCCTTGCCACCATGCTCCCAGCCATNATGGTAATGAACTAAATCTCAGAAACTGTAAGCAAGCCCTTAATTAAATGTTTTTTGTTATAAGAGTTGTCTTGGTCATAATGTTTCTTCACAGCCATGTATCAGTGACTAAGACCAAGGTTGGTATCAGGAGAGGGGTATTGTTGTGACAGGCTTGATTATGCTACTTGTTGACAGAATGNGGACTTTGGACTAGAAAAGAGGTTGAACACTTTAAGAGGAGCTTAATGAGCCATCTTAGTAGGAGCATGAAAGACGGGTACTGAGAACAATTATGATGGCCTGGCTTAAGAAGTTTTAGAGGGGAAGAATATTAAGTGGCCTGGAGTCCCATTCTTGTGATATTTTGGTGAAGAATGTGACTGCTTTCTGCCCTTGTCCAAAAAANTCTGCCTGAGGCTAAACTGAATAGTTTTTGATTAGNGGTGTTGACAGAAGAGATTTCAGGATGGCCTAGTATTGACTCTGTTGTGTGGCTATCAGTAATCGTGCTTATACAGAGCTATAATGAAAAGGGACAAGCAGGCCAAAGTGAGATGCAAACTGTACAGTTGGATGAGAAAAGGAGCACCAGGAATTGTAATGGAGCTAAATCCAGTGCTCAATCGATAAGANGTTTAAAGAAAAGTCTGATGCCAAATGAAGTAAAGGGAGTGGTGACCTCAGGGCAAGACCTCATGCAGCTAAGCCTTCAGCTTGTAGAAAGGGATTAAAGAAAAGTTTAAGCAGTGAAGGAAACCATCAACAACAGAAGCTGTTGTAAATGTAATTGAAGGAAAGGGGCAAGTTCCAGCCCCATCATGGAGTAGAACTTGGCAGCTTTGGCTTTAGAGTCAAGGATACAAGAAAGAGATTGTGGAATCTCCCTCCTTGGCTAAGAAAAGCTGTTTAGGCTAGGCCTGTGTCAGGGGTGTCCCTGCATGTAGGCTCAAAAAGCCCATTGCATGATGACAGTTAGGGTATTCACCAATCTGATTACTGGGGTAAGCCAGTTCAGGCACCCACCCTCTTCACTATTGCTAGTAGTCTAACTGGGAACTTCCCTAGCACCCAGTTTCTCCCTATCCCCAGAGATACCCTATCATGGTATCTCTTTCATTGATCTCCCACTCCATCCCTGTTCCAGCTCGACCCTCCCATTCCCTTATGATCTTATCCCCCATCACCTACCCTCCATTGCCCACCCCTCATCCCCAGTTTGCTCATGGAGATCTCATCTATTTCCCCTTCTCAGGGAGATCCATTGTGTTCCTCTTTGGGTCTTCCTTGTTTCCTAGCTTCTCTGGAGCTGTGGGTTGTAGTCTGGTTATTCTTTGCTTTACATCTAGTACCTACTTATGAGTGAGTACATACCATGTTTGTCCTTCTGAGTCTGGGTTACCCCACTCAGTACAATATTAACTGATGGAAGCAGATGCAGAGATTCACAGTCAAACACCAGGCTGAGCTCCAGGAGTTCAACTGAAGAGAGAGAAGAGGGATTCAATGAACAAGGGGCATCAAGATCATGATAGGGAAACAGAGACAACCAAACCAAACTAGTGGGAACTTCAACACCTGTGGAGCCTCCATGGGACTAGACTAGGCCATCTGCATAATACAGACAGTTGTGTAGTTTGATCTGCTTAAGGGGCCCCCTGGTAGTAAGATCAGGATCCATCNCTGGTACATGAGCAGGTTTTTTGGAGCCCACTACCTATGGTGGGACATGTTGCATGGCCTTGAGGCAGGGGGAAGGGCTTGGACCTGCCTCTACTGAATGTACCAGGCTCCACTGACTCCCCATGGGAGGCCTTACCTTCCTGTAGGAGGGAATGGGTGTAGGTGGGCTGGGGTTGGGGAGGCTGGAGGAGCAGGGGGGGAGAAGAGAAGGATCTGTGATTGGTATATAAAATGAATAAAAACATTTCTTAATTAAAAAAAAAGGCCTTTGCATAAAGTTATGAAGGTAAAGCCTGAATTACCTTGGAGACCCAAAGATATTGGAGATGACAGAATTGTGGGATACCTTCCAAAGAAAGCTGCTAACAGGGAATAGAACCAGCCCAAGAGAGAGAGGTATGTTGCAGTCAACAAAGCTGAGAGGAGTTGGAGTTCTGAAGAACACTTTGACATCAGACATGGAGATACAGAATTTGAAGTTTGCTCTGCTGAGTTTTGGCCTGGCTTTGGTCCATTATTTCCTCACTACACATGCTTTCATCCCATTTGGAATGCTAATGCATATTATGTGCTACTATATGTTGAAAATATGTGATCTGCTTTTGATTTTGATTTTATAAGGGATTACAGTTAAAAGATTACCTTGAGTCTTAGAAGAGATTTTGGAATTTAAAACAGTGTTGAGACTATGGTAGACTATGGGGACTTTTGAAGTTGGACTAAATGCATTTTGCATTATGCTATGGCTAAAAGCCTATTGGGGAGGGCAGGGAATAGAATGTCAGGCCCCCATAGGCTCACATATTTGAATGCTTAGTCACCAGAGAGTAGAACTGTTTGAATGAATTAGAATTAGAGATGTGGCCTTTTTGAAAGAAGTGTGTCACTGGGAGTGGGCTTTGAAGTTTCAAAAGCCCACACNGGGCCCAGTTTCTCTATCTGTTTGTGGATGTAGCTCTCAGCTACTTCTCTAACACCAAACCTGCCTGCCACCATGCTCCCTGCCATGATGATAATAGACTAAACCTCTGAAACTGTAACAAACCCCCAATTGTCTTGATCAGTAATCTATTGCTGTGAAGAGACACCATGATTATGGCAGCTCTTATAAGAGAAAGCATCTAATTGGAGCTTGCTTACAGCATTATCCTCCTGGCAGAGAACATGGTGGTNCACAGGCAGCCATGGTAGCTTAAAGTTCTACATCTGAATCTGAAAGCAGTAGTAAGAGAGAGGCTCTGGGCTTGACATGGGCTTCTGAAACCTCAGGGGCCCACCCCCAGGAACACACTTTCTCCAACAAGGCCACACCACTGAACCCTTTCAAACAGTGCCACTCCCTCATGACTAGGTATTCAAATCTATAAGTCCATGGGAGCCATTCTTATTCAAACCACCATACACATTAAATATTTTCTCTTATAAGAGTTGTCTTGGTCATGGTGTATCTTCATAACAATGCAAGAGTGACTAAGAAAACAGCATCCAGGAAACTTGCAAGTCCTCACCTTACCCTTCTGTTGAGGATATTAAGACTCCACAAAATATGCACCAAGTCTGTGCAGTGCTTTCCTAAATGAAAATAATAATTAGAAAACACCAGGAGGTGACCCACTTGTCTTGATAATGGTGAAATAATCTTCATAGGTTTTCTCTTTCCCCCTTCAATTTAGGGGTTCCTACATTTCTTCTTTCTTTTCCAGTTGTGTGTCTTATGTGCTTTCAACAAATGACTACCCAGGGACACTGATGTTAAAATTGTTTTGTTTCATTTTATTCCAGAACAGAGTTTCACTATATAGCCCTTCCTGTTGTGGAACTCATTGTACAGTTCAGGCTGGCCTNCACCTCATGGCATTTCTATTGCTTCAGCTTCCCAAGTATTGGGTTAGAATATGTGCTATCATGTCTGGCTAATGACCTTAGTTTTCTGAGTGGATATATTTAAATGTTTTAATTTAAAAAATACATTATACCTTTCCAGTGCATATGCACTGCATTGTTCATAAAAATCAGAATTATTTGTCAAGAATGACCAGTCTGCACATCCATATGATGCACCTGTTGCATACTGTCACACGATAGGCACCCCTGGAACAAGATGGAAAGTGCAAGGTCATACATACCTATAGANGTTACTGCAAGGATTATTCTCACAACATAATTCAGGGTCTGCTGTTCCCACTGCACAGTCAGAATTCGAGAATTATGAAACATATGATAATCTTCAGCCCATTACCGGCAACACAGGAGCCTTCAGTAATAAGTTTTTGTTTCTCCATGACTATGGGTTTGATTTAAAGATGTTTTTCAAAAGCCATTTAAAGGAATTGTAGCAAGTATATAGAACCCACNTCAGAAACTGAGTTTGTATTCCATTCCTCATTATGTGAAATGTCTCAGAAGGGAGCTTATTTCTGAATCCAATGGTTTTGAAAAATACTTTCTATGACTTATTTTCTTCAAAATAATTTCTGTATGTATGTGTCCAGTGTTTTCTGTGCCCTCATTTCCTGCTAAGAGTGCTGGGATTACAAAGGATCATTATTACACTCTGTCTATTACTTGGGTTCTGGAGATTTGAACTCTGTTCCTCCTGCTTATGCAGCAAATGNTTTTACCCACCCACCCATCTGTAGGTAGTACCTATTTTTCTTGTGTCTGTCAACTCCAAAATTATAATCATGACTATAGCAGTGTGTGCCTGAGCATGCAATTAAAGCAGAGACCATTAGCTAACCCCAGTCACAGGGGAGAAAATGGGGCCCGGAGGACTTTAGTGGATCCTCCAAGCCACATGTCACAGGTGACAAAAATCTCAGAGTTTGCACACTCATGGTCTTCTCTCATGTGAGTTACCTCTCTAGTCTTCTTGAACCTTAGCTATCAGACAAGACATGCTAACCTGCTTGCAAAGCACCAGTTCAGTTCACTCTATGGTAATGTAGTTGCTTTAAGTGATCTGTAGAGTCGTGGATGTATGTCTCTGTATAAACTCAGTTGTTATAAATATCATGTCATTACAAAATCAGTCTCTGGTCTTTATAGAATGAGAAGTTGTACCATCATCATCATCATCATCATCATCATCATCATCACCACCATCATCATTTGAGACAGGGTCTAGTTATGTTTCCCAGGCTGGGCTCAAGTGATTCTCCTGCCTTAGTCTCTCCAGGAGCTGGGACCACGGATATGACAGGTGACACTTTTAGCAAAGACAGTTTCCTCACCCACTGTTCTTTACGTAAAAAGGCAACTCCTCACGAAAGCAACAAGACACAACTATTAACTAGTCCCAGTATGAAACTCTATTCAGAGATGTTGTCCAAGGAAAACACAAGGATACACACAAACTTTCCTTGTATGTGAGGTATTGGAAGAAATCTGCTGGCTCAGGTACATGTCTCATACACAAAGAAGTTCTGAACCTGTTGGAAATTGGCCTCAGGCCATGAAAATCTAGCAGTCTCTTTTAAGGCCCTGGAGCACTGGCTCTGAGCTCTGATATGACAGAACTGTCAAAGAGAAGCAAGTCAGGAGACATGAAAACTTTCTTGATTAGAGAAATTATATGTCCTTTTTCCAGAGTCAGAGTCAGGAGATTTTATGAAGTGCAAAAGTTTGTCATCTTTGCTTTTTTTCAACGAGAGGGAGAGAGAGAGAGAGAGAGAGAGAGAGAGAGAGAGAGAGAGAGAGAGAGAGAGAGAGAAGAGAGAATCATCCTGGCGAACAAGTTAGCAATTTTTTCACATAAGAATGCATAGAGAGGTTAAGGAGTCGGCGAGCAGCTCTGAATGTGCCGAAGTGATTGTTATGTCAACAATGGCCAAGCAGAGCAGAAGCTGTGGGATGCAAACCTCCACATGGATAAGGAAGCTTCACAGAGAAGCAAGAACACCCAAGGAAAGCTTTGCTAAGCAACTGCAGCATCCCAAATAGTGAAACCGTTTCCGGCTATGTGCTTCCCGCGAACCTGTGGCTTTAAAGGCTCTCATCCAGCTTCAGCGTGTGTTTGTCATGTGCGGTGTTTAAGGTTTCACACAAACATTTTCCAGTGCCCTCTTGTGAATTTTTCACGACGTTCTTACAAAGACCTTTAGAACCAAATCAGTCTGAAGCATCTGAAGCAGACTAGAATAGATATTGAGAATGCTTTGTTCTTTTCTGACATCTGGTTTGGGGTGCTTTAATGTTTATTTTCTGCAGAAAGCTGTTCATTGAGTTACTAATTCCAAGCCATGGATTTATCAAATATAAGAAATTTTATTTTCAAAACCATAATGAATTAGCAAATATATGAATGCCATTTGTGGATGCTATGTTGTTAATATAATTTCACTGTTTCTCCGTCTATTCTGAGGTCTCATGTATACATCATGGGCATATACTATGTCCCTATCCCCCCCATATACACCCCCACAACACATAACCACCCATGTGGTTCCAACTATTTTGTTCTCTGCATTGTGTTAAAGCTTGCCTTTGTAATTCAATGCAGATTGCAACCTTATGCATTAGTAAACATCTTGTACTATATTTTTATATGGATAGCCCATAGTTTGGACAAGCAGTTCTCCACTGTAAGATATTTGGAGATATTTGGGTCCTTTCCCCAAGTTTCACTTCTAAAAATAACCGAGCTCTGATGGCTTTTGTCTATACATAACTGCAGATATCTCTGGTAATTTTCTTAGGATAAACNGGTGGGTTTTAGTTAATGTCCCATCATGCTTGCCAGGATGTCCCTAGTAATTACCCCATGTGTACTTCTGCCAGGACTACAATTATGGTCTTTTCCCACATCATTATTACTTTGGGATGTTTAAGTAAAAACAAAAGCTTTGATGACTATAAAAACAGAAGAAGAATCAAACATTTTAACAATGTGTTTGTGATATTAAACACTGTAAGCTATCCCTTATTCTCACTCATCTTTCTACTCTCATTTACCACAAGGCCTAGATTTCTTTTAGCATTTTCTGACGTTTTAAATGCTAACATTTTATTATATGATGTGGTAGACTGAACAGGGAACCTTAAAGTCTCTGTCCATGAGCCTGAGAGTGCCATCTTACTGATAAAAGAGTAACTGTTACCTCATATCACAAAAGAAGCAATTAACTTAAGGCATTCCAGAGNAAGAATTTATTGGTGATTTATCTGTGAGCCATGAATCTAGTGAAAAGCATCTTTATAAGAGAGTATANAAGGAGATGGAGACACGCACACAAGACAGTGATGTGAAGAAAGACAGAAAACGGAACCGAGTGTTCACAAAGCCGGGAAAGTCATGAGGATAGCAAGTGTTAAGGCCTCATAGCCATGAGGTAAGAGGCCACTTCTTATGGACACTTATCTGAATGAATACAAGACAAACTAGGCATTTCCAAAGTCCCCAGTTGCCTAAACTGTACACAGTATGACCAATTAATTTTGCCACTCTTTTGTCAAATGATGAAGACTTGACAGCACAGTCCTGCTAGACTTTGAATTTAGATATTTTTAAAGGTTTATCTTATTTTTAATTTATGTATGTGTATATATCTGTGAGTGAATATGTGCAAATAAATTTCAATGTCTACAGAGTCCAAATCCCAGGAGTTGGAGTTACATGCAGTTGAGTGTTGTGGAATATTATTTTAAGGTATGTTACTTTTGTTTATGTTGCATTTGTTTAACTCTGTGAAGCTGTGTTACTGTGCCTGTCTGAAACACCTGATGGTCTAATAAAGAACTGAATGGCCAATGGCAAGGCAGGAGAAAGGGTAGATGGGGCTGGCAGGCAGAGAGAATAAATAGAAGGAGAAATCTGGGAGGAGAAAGAAGGAAAGAGATGGAGGAGTGGAAATAAGAAGGANCTAGAGAAGGAGGAGGACTCCAGGGCCAGCGACCCAGCTACACAGCAAGCCACAGAGTAAGAGTAAGATTTACAGAAGTAAGAGAACAGGGAAAGCCCAGAGGCAAAAGGTAGAAGGGATAAGTTAAAGTTAAGAAAAGCTGACTAGAAACTAAGCCAAGCTAAGGCTGGGCATTCTTACTTAAGAATAAGCCTCCGTGAGTGATTTATTTGGGAGCTGGGTGGCAGCCCCCCACCCCCCCAAAAAAGACCAAAAGAGTAAAAACAAAAAATAACAGTTGAGAGCAATGCCAGTGTGGATGCTGGGAAACAAACTTGGGTCCTCTGCAAGAGCAATAAGCACTCTTAACTGCTGAGCCATCTCTCCAGCCCAGTACTTGAACTTCTAGAACTGATAGGGAATGTCTGGTTTTAAGCCATGGAAAGTGTCCAATTGTTCCAGCACCTTGAGAAATGAATACATTAATATATGGACATAAATATAAAATCCTTTTCTTCTCTGTTATTTTCCCCCATTCCACAATAGTTTCAGTATCATTTTGTGAATGGATAATCAAAAACAAAATCTGTTTCTGCTGCTATGCAAAAGAACACTGCATGTGTGAAGTGGGGTTCGTGGGTCCTGGACAGCTCACATGGCACTTCATAGCCACACAGCTGCTCTCATTCATGCTTTGCAGTAACAGTTTGACTTTTCTTCCTGTGGGCTTTGTAGCTGAGCTCAAGCATTTTGGTGAGTGAACTACCCTGTGGTGCTAATGTAACTGAATGTGGTTTGTGTCCCTGGCACCTGTGATGTTGAGACTGTCCCTTTGCTGCAATAACCAATATGGCTGCCACTATCCATGCATGCTTATTGAATGCCTGGGATGGAGTGAATACTGTTAAAATATAGAATTTGACAAAAAAATAATGGAATTTGTGTTTTGTTTGAATGAAGCTAATTGTGACCAGCCAATGGCTGTTTAAAGGAAATGGTTATAATAAAGGATGACACAAGGGAAGTGATAGTTTCACTTTTATTAGAAGACTAAGGCAGTATAGAAAATGGCTAGAGCCTGGGCATACTATAGTTCCAGGGCTATTAGCTTTGAGGACTTATGCTCGGAAATGACCTAATTGTTGGTCAGTAGTTCTGGGGGTGATGTGGGGGAATTGAAGAGGACCTAGGCTGTTTGAAGTTCCATTATAGTCTTTGATGCAGATGTATTAAATGCTGGAATTCTTCATCCCCAAGGGTTTGGAATCTGGGTTGCAAGGTTCTTCTATGTACCTGTTCAAATAACACTGTCCCAAATCTCAAAGTCCCAGGTCTGAGGACCTCCTGCTGTTATTGGGTATAGCTCTAATTGTTCCCTTCAAGGTCATCACATTCCTTAGAAGCTATGGGTTGTATGAAAACTCTCAGGGGGTTTCTAGTCCCTCACTGGGCAGTGTTACTGGTACTTACAATAATAGTGATTGACCTTTTCCAAGCATTGCTGCTGATGTAGTTTAATGATTCAACCACCACCCTTAGAAAGAATTTAGATATGTAGAATTGTTAGGAAGGTTGAGTTAAGATGTTTTGGTTAGTGGCTTTGAGGTAGAAAATCTTGGGGAAGAATTTAAAGTTTAGAAAGACACATAGTTGAGTGAGAGACTTGTTGAGGTCAAAAAAAAGAACAAAGACAGGCTGGCTATTGCTGGCTGACATGCCTTTCTTGCTAGGATGGGTTGGTGATCAAAGGTGATGATTAATTCCTTGTACTCATTTCTGTCCTCAGCTTCCTGATATAAAGAAACTATTGATGAGTGGATATGCACCCTAAGGAATTAAAGTAGAGCTGATTTTTTTTCACATATAAAAGTTTAGATTTATGATTTTTTAAAGATTTTTTATAAGATTACCATTTAAGATGAATAATAAAGTGNTTGATCTTTGTAACTGCAAAATGCAGCCTGCCTGCAAAAGAACTGGCTGAGAAAAATATCTGTGTTAGTCTACAACAAGTTGTTTGGGTATGAATTTATGTGAGTTCTTGGGAGAACTTGTTTTTCACCTGTAATATGTAACATGTTTAATCATGTAAGGGATATGGAAAACATGTTATTTTTTATTTGTTTTCATTGCAATCATTCACTTAAAAATAGATTGTAACCACATTGTAATTTTTATACTGCTTGAAAGATTTTGCTGGGGAATATAAGCTGTAGGGAAAAAATAGAGTTAGCTAGAAGGAAGACATCAAGAGAGACAGAAGGGAAACATCAGGGTAGACGAACAGAGCAGAAAAGGAATTGAGTAGAACAAGCAACAGAAAAATAATAAAATGAAGAACTAAGCCTTGGCCCTCAGAAAAGTCCTGTGTGTCTGTTTGTCTATCCAGTAGTTCACCTGC
>LZPO01075986.1:0-15184 GCA_001675575.1 Neotoma lepida | reverse complement strand
AACTGGGGTTGGGACTCAACAACTAAATTAGCAGCTGAAGGAATCCTAACTGTCCTTGGAGAGAAAAATCTATGCTCTGTGTGGAGTACCAAGTACGTTTATTTCCCTCATTGAAAGAAAAGGTAGGAATTTCATTCAAAGACTCACCTTCTAAAATTGTCATGTGGTTCCCATACTACCCTCACTTAAACAACTTGTGTGTTTTGTATTTCAATAGTTATTGGTGGGTTTTCTATTCATATTTTTTAGTAATTGGTCTATTTCCACACCACTTTATTCTATCTCACTCATGGTTGGCTAGCATTTTTATATGACTATTAAAACCAATTCATAAATATTTTATTTGAGTTTCTTTTTCTGGTATACAGAGGTACAAAAAAATAGACTCTAATGGAAGGCTTAAAGCTACCACAATAACCTACTCTCAGTTTTAGGCTTGTATCTGTTTTACACTTGACTGTGGTGATGGGATATTTAGGATAGTCTCTCCAGAGACACAATTGCGACCTCCCTTGAGTATGTCTCTCTTTCCCCTAAACTTATTCTACCTGACTGGCTTGAGCTTCCTCACAGCATGGCACTTGGTTCAATTGAGGAGTGTTCAAAGAGGAAACATCACAATGTCTGTATTAATTCTTTGCTTCAGTGACATGTGCTAACACTCTTGCCTGAAGCCGGTCACATAGTCAGGCCCAGAGTCTATGTAAGATTACGAAGAGTGTGGATTTTTTGCCTGCGCTCAGACCTGACATCCAATGACAGGGTGGGAAAGAACACTTCACTAGACAGTACCATCCAACAAGCAGAGTGAGAGGACCTCAGAGTCACCAGCACACAGAGTTTCTACGAACCAGCTGTGCTCACACTCCAGTCTCTCATTAGCTTGCAGTCACTTTCCCAGGGAGAATTCCATGACATTCTGTTCTGTGTCCCCTTTATGCAGCCTCCAATAAACCCTTCAGAAGTTCACTCATATTATTTTAATCATGTCTATTCATTTTTCTTGAGATTTCATGTTTATTGATTTATTATAACCATATTTTCCTTAAGGTCCATGAACATAATCATAATAACTATTTTTTTTTTTTTTGGTCATTTCAACATGTGTCTCACCTTGAATTCAGTGTCTTCTGATTGTGTTCCCTCTCTGGCATGAATGACTTTCTGTTGATTCTCAGTGTGTTAGTTATTTTATGTAGTACATCTAACTGTGTTATGATATCATTCAAGATTGTATCCTGTTACATTCCTCTGAAGAGATTTGGGTCTTTATTCCATCTGTTTTAGTAGTTATTAATTTATCTGAAGTCATTTTTCTCTGGAAGGCAGTTAAAAATCTTTTTTGTAATTTTATTCTCACTNCTTATTGGAGTTACTCTGCCCATGCTATATTCTGTATATGCTCAAGGGCCCGTTTTAAAAAGTCACTTCCCTTGTCTGGGTCTCTCCTCTTCGGGTCTTCCTGATCTGTTTTGGGCTCCCTCTCATCCTTCCAGTCATTAGTCCTGAGAGTTCCATGATAGTTCATTTCTGTACATTTCAGCAGCCTGGTAAATCTGAAGTCTCCTGTAGGTACCGAATAATGCTGGGTGGAAACACCTGGTAGAGTCTATCTTCAAATATTCACCCCTGCACTTCCCCCTGCATGGGGAATCCCTATCCTACCCTTTGAAGTTGTTTTTTATTTTTCTCAGAGCTTACAGTCATTATCTTTGGGGAACTTACACTAGGTGATATGCTTTAATTTCTTAGGGGTAGAATCTGTTTCTTAAGTGAAAAATATACTACATTAGAAATCACCCAGTTTTAAAACCTAGGTTAGGAGTAAAGTCATTGGAAAAGGAAAAGTGATTGCCAGAGACAGGGGGTCAATTTTGAACAAATATATCAATATCTTCCTAATAAATAGATACAGATTTTTGTACTTTAGGTTTGATGACATACATTTTCTGTCATAGACTTTGACTAGATCCTTCCTCTTTGTAAGTGCAACCTGACACCTTTGGGTTCCACATTTCTCATTTCTGTAACTTAGTTGATCATGTCCCCGTTACATGGAGACTGAGGTAATACACTCTTGATGGCTATTCTTTGTCCTAGCACTCATTAGAGAGTGAGTTATCCAGGGTAAGGCCATGCTTTGTTCATGTCTAAATCTATGGGTCCAAATTGTTTTTATTATAACACAAAGTTTTGTCCAACAAATTAATAAAAAAGTAGCTATCCTTATAAATGTCATGATAGAACATATATGCTGTCATTGTTTTCTGTGGGAATATTTTTCTACTCTGTCCACAAACTGAAATGTTCCACACCATGTTTTAATGAACACGGAATGTAAATTGTGACATTCTGATGGTGATCTGCTTACAATCTCCACTTCTGTTTCCAAGGCCTTTAAGCACTTGTAATTACTATATACCTGAACATAACTTTCTGTACCTACTGAAAAAGAGTTATATGAAAAATGTTCTCTGTTGAAATACTTTGTTTTAAAGTCATGTTCCTTTGCTATGTAATTGGAACGTTTTCAGTGAAGCTGGTTCTAGGAAGGTATTATGTTATTCTAAAAATAATACCAATGTAGAGTATAATATTATAACTAATAAAAACACTTTGCAATTGTATCTCTTTATGCAGGGAGTCAATTATATTCAATATTGTCAATAACATTTTCCTTGGGTAAGTAAAGCCTTCTGGCTAACTGAAGTCTGAGCTGGTGAGAAGGCTAGGTAGACCTGGGCTTACACCAGTAGGCTGTAGCCACCACATTCTTTACTATTGGGGGTTTTACACCAGCAGGCTGTGGCCACACCATATTCTTTACTGGGGGTTTGAATTTGTTCTCAATTGTGATTTTGCTGCTCTTTTTCATCTAAATAATTCAAGTGTGGGTTTAGGTCCCACCAGCCTAAAGGAACAGAAGTTATTAGTGTTAGTCAGAATCAGGACCTCTTCCCAATTCCATTTCAGTGTGAAGATAAACTAGGGGAAGGAGGCCACCTGTATTGCTCTGTCCCAACAACCCATCCCTATAGCCATCATTTTGTGCATCTTGTGCCTATGAGNCCTACCACAGTACTGAGAACAAAGCACCTACTGTGTACTTTGGTTTGTACTAGATACTTTGCAGACAAATGAATAACAGAGCATAAGCCTTCTGTGCTAGTTCTTCTTATATCAACTTGACACTGCTAGAGTTATCTGAAAGGAGGGAACCTTAATTGAGAAAATGCTTCCATAGTCCTGCTGTAAGACATTTTCTTAATTAGTGATTGATGGGTGAGGGCCCTGCCCTTTGGGGGTGGTGCCAGCCCTGGGCTGGTGGTCCTGGGTTCTATAAGCAAGTAGAAGCCATAAGAAGCAAGCCAGTAAGCAGCCCTCCTCCATGGCTTCTGCACCAGCTCCTGCCTCCAAGTTCCTACTTTGTTTGAGTCCCTGTCCTGACTTCCTTTGGTGAGGAACAGTGCTGTTAAAGTGTAAGCCTAATAAACCCTTTTCTCCCCAACTTGATTTTTGGTCACAGTGTCTCATTTTCACCAATAGAAACCCTAGCTAAGATACTTCCTCTTCCGTGAAGTTTGGAGAAAAGAATCTCAGAGTCAAGAAAATGTAAATCCCCAGTGAAGGGACACAAATGTTACAGTAACAGAGATAGCAGAAAATTCAGTCCTGGGCAGAACTCTGTGGACAGGACCCTTTGCAGGGTGTTTCTGGAGCCATCTGTAAAATAGGACACCAAGAACAGTACAGCTGGGTTAAAGTTTCTAGTTGCTTCCTGATGTAGCCTCTTCTGTGGTTTACAGGAGCGTGGGCTAAGCTCTTCTTGGGTGATTACAGGGCTCTGCAGCTATGTGCTTGCGCTTACATTGTTTATTTCAGAACATCTGGGCCATGATCTCTGGTCATGCCTGTGGAATAGATGAGGTCATCTCTTTGGATGCTTATATTGCTGAGGAATAATCAAAACCAATCACCAGAGCTGGAGACCTTTTCCCCGATTTTTTTCAGCACTTTCATATTTTCTTATCACCTAATGCTGCTTGGTCCAGCACCTTGAATGGAGTCTGCACTTGCCAAAATGGTTATTGAATTAACTTATGAGTATAATCTATCTCAACCTTTCCAGTGTCTCTCCTGCTTTGATGCAGAGAAAGAGAGAAAGAGAGAGACAGAGACAGAGATAGACAGAGACAGACAGCGACAGAGAGGCAGAGACAGACAGAGACAGAGAGACAGAGACAGACAATCTATCAGACTCTTCATCTTGTGGTCATTACTTCTCTTTCTAGAAACATCTTTCACAACTGGACAGGAATGGGCTCAGAACCACCGTGCACTTGCAAGGCTTACCTCCAAGGCTTGTTTGCAGCTCCTGAATGTTGTCACCTGCTCCATTTGCTCTTCTTTAGCTCTCCAGACACATCCTGAGTGTGGCTGGCTAGCTGGAGCTGCAGTGGTCTACAGGCAGCATATGGCCAAGGAAAGAAGAAAGTCTCAGCCATGGGACAACAGATCAGGCTTTCTTACTTTCCCTGACCACAACCTCTTTCTGCCTAAAAACATTTTCAGGACCCCAATGATATAAGCATAGAAAAACAAATCAAGCATTTACTAATATTAAATCATAAAGAAATTTATTTCATAAAAGTTTTTAGGCATACATATTTTTTTACATTTTTATGCTGAGATGGTTATGCTTGTTTAGTTTTTATTTATTTGCTTGCTTATTTATTTATTTATTTATTTTGAGACAGGGTTTCTCTGTGTAGCCTTGGCTGTCCTGAAAATCACTCTGTAGACCAGTCTGGCCTTAAACTCAGAGATTTGCCTGCCTCTGCCTCCAGATTGCTGAGATTAGAAGTGTGTGCCACCACCGCCCAGTATACTTACTTAATTTTAAATAAAGTATTAAATTTTATGTTAAAATATAAAATATTAAATAGTGAATATTTGATATTTCAGAATGTAGCCTCACAGGCACGTCCAACCTGTTGGCATTCTCACATGACTTGTTCTTTTAACTGTGAGTATTGTGTGTACATCTGTGTGTGGAGGATGGGGGTAGATATGTGTGCATGAGTGCAGGTAGCCTCAGAGGCCAGAAGAGAGTATTGGATCCCCTGGAACTAAAGTTACAGACATTTGTGAGCTTCCCAAAGTGGATTCTGGGAACTGAACTCAGGCCCTCTACAAGGTCAGTTCTCTACCTTTAACTGCTGAGCCATCTCTTCAGCCTTTCTAACACAAATCTGTCATCTAAAAAGTTAATGCTGGAGAGTTGCCCATAGGGTCATAAAAGCAAACATAAATGTCTCCTAATGGCTTAAGTAAGTTTTTGAGTTTGTGTTAGACTACATTCATAACTCTCCTTGTCTGTATGTGGCCATGTATGTGGTATGTATTGGACAGACTTAATAGAACATCTACAGTGTTTGCCCAAGACGATTGATGCTTAGATTTTATAGTAATCAATGTTGAGAATCATTTTGCATAAATATATAGTATAAAACTGTAGAAGTATATTTAGGGCCATTTCAGAAATTCTTGACATTCTGCGCTAATCTCAAGACAAAATTCATTTAATGACTTTAAAAAAAATGAAATTCAACACAGCAGCTCAAACCACAAATTAAATATTCTAGCACAGTACAATTTTAAAAATGTACTAATTTGATACTTACATGCTGAAGATTGGTTCTAGGAAAACATTCAAAGTCTTTGTTTTCCCCCATTAACCACCACGATTCTAAAAGAGCGACAAACTGCGTACACAGTAATAGCACTCTAAGCCCGAGGACACAATGGTTTGGAATCTGAGTAGAGGCAGTGCAGGCAGCACTTGATGATGCTGCATGGGATGGTGGGATGTACAGTGCAGAGTGAGCATGCTGTGGAGAGTGAGCACGCTGTGGTTGAGAACCAAGGCAGCAGTGAAGTCACACAGAGCAAAACAGCTGAGTCCTGAGTCCAGAAACACTACACATTTGATTGTGAATTAAATTTTGGTCATTATGTCTTCAAAAACTTCATACTGTTGCCATACTTTTCATCATACTCATTCAGTCACATGACCCTATGTGAGGCAGGGACCCACAGTTAAAAGGCTGGTGGGTAGACTGGACGCTCAGGTGACAGGCTTATGCATCACTGAACAGTAGAACTTGGAACATCTCTCCTTGGTAACTCTATCCTTTGGTGTCTTTATGATCATCCTCTGCTTTCAATTTATGTATTTATTTAATTTCTAGTCATGTGGCCAAGGAGCAGCACAGGCAGGAATAGTCTCCTTGTGGCAGCATATGGCTTGTGGTATGCTTGGATGCTTTCTTCCCCATCACAGGCTTGTCAAGTAGTCTCTTTGGGAAGCACGTGTCTTAGGGCAAATTGATCCTAACACTCTTGTTTGCATCCATCCTCCGTCTGACTCCAACAGGAGGGTGGGATCAGTGAGAATTTGGAAGGGCTCCTGCTGAGTGACACATCTGACAAGGAATCACTGCTTCCCAAAGTAAAGTCCATCATGAAGCATGGACACGTAACTTTTCCTCACTAGAAAGGGACAAAGAGAAGAGGGGCCAGAAGGCACTTCACTGGCAGTTCTGACTAGAAAGAAGCAAGAATTCTGGGAAAAGATGGAGGCACAGCATTGCTAAGAGGACCAGCAGTGCTATTGGTGACTTCTGAAGGGACACTCGGATGCTGAAGAGTCAGAAAGTCAGTGGGTGGAGGACCATCTGCTGGCCCAGCTTCTTGCTGATGTCAGGATGGTCTCTTAACATGTTTGGACACTCCTCCAGTTTTAGGATGGCAAGGACCAGGACACATTCTTGGAACAGAGCACCAAATCTAAGGGAGGAAAATAAACTAAGGTCCAGAAAGCTCAATGAACCTTAAAGTAGAACACTGAAAACCTGGCACACCCCACCCAGCCTGCTTTGACTTCAGTCTCAGCTTCAGGGCTGTATGGTCCCACTGCCAATGTGCTTTGTAGGGATTTGGCCTTATGACCAAAGGAGGATTCCAACTGGTAGTAGGTGAATCACAAAGGCATGTATGTGTCCTGGGTATTTTACAAGACAGCAAGCTAAGATAAGACCATGTGTGATCAGGAAGCAGTAGCATTGTGGGTAGAAACAACCCCACATCCATCAGCCACTTTAACAGGAAGGACAATGGCTTAAATCTCAGTCCCACTCACTCAGCAGGCTGCACAATGCCTTTGCTCAGGGCAGTTGTGCTGGGAAGACCTTTTATCTGAGGTATGTAAACAGAGAGGAAAGATAGATTCTGCCAAGGATTGTCTAGCACAAGTGGAGGCTACAATATTGCTCTCGAGTGCTAGCACATGAACATATCTTCACAGGAGACTATTTACACTTCTATCATACAAGCAGTTAAAACTTGAAAATATATTTAGGAAAGAGTGAT
Organism: Neotoma lepida; assembly: GCA_001675575.1. NCBI lineage: Eukaryota > Metazoa > Chordata > Mammalia > Rodentia > Cricetidae > Neotoma > Neotoma lepida. The sequence continues at coordinate 7,753 of LZPO01075986.1, read as the reverse complement.
AAGCCGAAGAAAATCTGCACCTTCCTCTGCGTGGGCCCAACCACTGCAGTTTTGTGCTCATCATGCGCATCATTTGTAGTAACCCCTCTGTTACAGTACTTTCCATACTCTGACGTTCACTTTGTCTAACGTCTATATCTGCTCTTTTTAAAAAATCATCATCAACTCTTGATTTTTATTTTATCCTTAAAAACAGACTACTGTTATTACAGTGTTGGTAAGTGATACCGGATGTGGCCAAGCAGAACACCTCTAGTCTGGCCACATTCAGATCTTTCGAGCACTTCTGGCATGGCAAGATGCTTCAACTTCCTCTCCTACTTTCCCAACCCAGCCCTGGATGAACTCTCTCCAAGGGACTGTTCTTCTTCTCAACCTTTCCATGTATTATTTCTCCCAGCCGTCTTTCCCCTGCTTCTCTCTAGGAGGGCTACAGACTCCTGGCTTGGGCTTAGAGAAGATTCAGACATTTCTTAGCACTTCAGGGAGCTAGGGGCAGATTTCCCTGGAAAGGTCCCAAGTTTTTTAGACATTCTGAAGCATTCTACGTGGTGATAAAACAGACTCACCTTCAACACCAAGAGCAGGCAGCTGGGAGCAAACTGTAGCTCCCCATAAGCCAGCCACTTTTCCGGTTCAGACTCCTTAGAGTCCTCAAGAGATCATGAGTCAAGCTGGAAGAATCCATTGCAAGCCACCATGAAGCTGTGGGACATAATAGTGTCAACAGGACACAGAGAGCCCCCTCCCAGGAGCCCCAGGCAGTATCAGAGAAGGACTCTAAATTCTGTATCATCACAAACTCCATGGAGCTTTGAAACCTGAGACATCATTACTGTGATTGCAGGGGAGTGTGACTGTTGGACACATTGGAAAGGACCACTGTGTGTCTGTGAGTGTGCTGGCCTGGAACCAGGTATGGACCACAATCTCAGGAGCCAGACAGCAGTAGAGGGTATCTACGTGGGGAGAGACGAAGAGAGGTCAAGAGCTGATGAAGTCTTGGTTATTGCCATTGGTATAGCTTCGGCAACAGAAATATGGAGTGTTTCCAGGACTAGGAATTGGGAAATGAGTGAAGAGAGAGATTCATCTTATTCTAAATCTACCCCCTCACTCTGCCAGAAAAAAAATCATCATGAAAATTTCTTTCTAGACCAGTACCTCTTGACTAGGAGGAGTGATTGTGTAGCACGGAATATTTGACAATTTCTGGGCATCTTTTGCTTTTCACAAAAGATAACAAGACTGTCATCATTGTACCCAAGAAACCCACCCCATCCCTCAAACAATTACCTGGCTTAAAGTGTTCATCTATTTTGCCAAGCTGGAGAAATAAGATTTTAACTGCAAGGCTCCTGTTGATGTAGAAAATTGGTCATAAAAACATGAACATGTCTCTGTTTATGGTATATGTTGCAAACCCTTTGCAGTTTATTTTTGTGGTTATGTTTCATACCTATGGAACTGGTGTTATATACTTGAATCTATCAATGTTCAGATTATGTCAAAATACACTATTTCTAATGTAGTCACTGCAGTTTTTACTACTCCAGACTTGTATAACCACTCACTTCTCTTATGCTGTCTTCTGTTTTAACTAACTAGAGTTTATTGTGTGATGGGTGGATGGAGGGTTTCAATTTATTAGTTTCCTTAAAAGGACAGTGGTTGACCAACATACAATGAAACATTTCTGCCCTCTTCCCACTTTGCACTTGGTGAGATGTAACAAAGATGCCCATGCCTCAGACCTTTGGGAACTGGCAAAACCTTCTCTTGTCTGATTAAATGTTGACAGAATGTACAGAAAGCATGCACTGCAGCTTCCTCCTTCAGATATTGACATCCTGAGACTCCTCTCTACAGAGACCTCCCAACCCTCCTCCTGTGGTGTATGTAATAACCAGACTGAGTTTCCCAGGTGTTATGTAGGAGGTACTGTTCCATCAGATGATACACAGCCTACTCAACCCCAGTTTTCTTGTATGGGTCACTGTCCTTTCTTCATTCTCTTGTTGCTCCAGCCGGTCTTCCTGAACCAAACAGTGCCACACAAGACAGCTCTCCCACTCCTAGCTGGGCAACTTTTACCTTTTGGGAAAGCTGTTGCCTTCTTAAAGTGTCTTTGTGTAACTGGTTTCTTCAGCTTGTCAATGATTTATTTATGTCTAAAGAACCCTGTCAGATTACAGTGGCCACACCTTTTCCACTCCTGGTTGTGCAGTGCCAGGGGTTGTGGTGGGGTGATGGTGGTGGTGGTGGTAGAAGGGTAAGTGAGTGGTAGGGCATGTCGGATGGGGTGGTGGTGTCCCAGGCTAGAAGTTAGCAGCTCCGTAAGATTGCCAGCACAAGTCAGCAAACTCATAGTCAAGGCTCGTCTGGTACTATCTTGGGAACTGAAAGTGGCTTTAAAATCCTGTTGCCATTCTTCCATGTCGTTCCAGGCTCCTTTTACAACTGAAGTGGGAATTCCACCTGTAGGAATGCAGAGGTTTAACGATACAATTCTATGAGCTGCAGAGACTCATGGAACCACATCCCAAGCAAGATACAAGACATCCCTGCCATTCTAGAAAGTTCTGTCACTCCTTCCTAGTCACTCTTCATTCTCCCCTAGGCTGTTCCACTTTGTATGCTGTGTACTGATCCTTCCTAATGTAGAATTTTATATAAAGGGAACCACAGTGTCTCCTCTCCAGGGTTACTCCTCTTGTTAAAGCCAGGCTGGTTTTGAGATGCAGCTACATTGTCCCACAGATCTGCCGTTCATTCTCTCCTGTTGCCAGGTAGCATACTAGTACATAAAAATACAAGCTTGTAGACTCAGTCTTCTTGGGTGAACACTCAGAGGTTTTCCCATTTTTATTGTTATGAATGCAGCCAGTGAACACTGCTGCACAAGTCTATCTCAATGAAGCACAGTAATACAGCTCCTCTTCCTTCTCAAAACACACTGAATGACGAGCCACATAAGTCACTGAGACATGTTGGAATTTAACAGACTCCTCCAAACACTTCCCATCTGCATCTAGATCTAAAGATTCGGTGAAAATGGTATTTTAAGAAGTTTGAGTTGCATGTAGGCCGTCTCCCTATTTTAGCACTGAAGTTATTTCTAGGCTAATGCAGTCAGGATAACTCATAGCCTTTGTTGAACAGATTTTGTAATGCAGAATGCTCTTTAAAATCATGTTTAAAGCAGGGCGGTGGTGGCACACGCCTTTAATCCCAGCGCTTGGGAAGCAGAGGCAGGTGGATCCATGTCAGTTCGAGGCCAGCCTGGTCTACAGAGCAAGTTCCAGGACAGGCTCCAAAGCTACACAAAGAAACTCTGTCTTTAAAACAAACAAACAAACAAACAAACAAATCATGTTTAAAAACACCATTCAGGACTGGAGAGATGGCTCAGTGGTTAAGAACACTTGTTACTCTTTCAGAAGATCTGGGTTCTGTTCCCAGCACCTAAATGGTAGCTCACAACCATCCATAAATGCAGTTTCAGAGGACCTGGACCTGGTGATCTTTTCTGACCTCCTCTGAGACCAGACAGACAGGTAGTACATGTACATAAATGCAAGCAAAACAAGTACTCACACAAAATGAAAATAAATACATCTGAAAATAAACATAATTTAAAACAAAGCCAAAAAGATAACTGGTCATCATCTATTGCTCTTTTTAGTGTTTGAGTCCAAATAATATTTAAATTATGGTTTGTGTGTTTGCACCGTGCATTAAACTCACCGGTATTTTCTTCTCTGAGTTATTTTTGTCAGCTTTCTTCATGAGGTTGATGTTAGCATCCTAAACTGGATGTTTATTTTCTGCTTCTCTGTAGGAGCTCAGATAGCAAAGAAATCATTCTTTGAATATTTGAGATATTGCAATTGTGAACCTCTCTGTGTCTGGCTTTTAAAAAAGAGTTCTGTGATGGAATTTTCAAGTTGTCAAGGTCACTGCTCAGTGCAGATTTGCTATATCATCTTCAAGTAATTTATCCCGTGACAATTTCCTTGAAAAGTATAGACTTCACCAAGGTCATCTAATCTGCTGGCTTAGGTTTGCAAAGGACAGTCTCTCATTCCTCTGACATCTCATTTGCATCCAGGCTCATAGCCACCTATTCATACTGCAGATGGATATTTTAGGAGCTTTTTGAACTCACAATACATAGTGGTTATAGTCTCCAATTTTTCCATTTGTTTTGATTTGATTCCTTTTTCTGTTCGCTCCTCACAGATCAAGTTCTTACATGTATGCACTCCCGTTAGTTTCTGGTGTTTTAAGTCTGTGGTGTTCCTGCCTCCCCGCCTCCTCCCACCCAATTACCTTATGATGCTTCCTCCAGCTTCTGACACAGACTGCCAATTTCAGTCATTTTAATTCTTTCTTGCTTTACAATAGAGGATCTACGCTCCAAATTTCCAATGAATTCATCCCTGGCATGTTTTGATGTAATCACCCTGGTGCACTATTACCAGAACTGTTCTAATTGTACATTATAGAACTCCACAAATTGTTATTGAACTGTGTGGATGAAGATAATATGCATGAATAAGTACTAAAGATATTTGTATTAAATAAAATAGTAACAATCTGACATCTCCAAAATCAATTGAATTTCATTGACTTAGTCACTCATTCAGCAAGTGTTTACAATTACCCAACAAGTGGGAAATTTTTTGAAAAATACATTGTTGTAGAGAGATATTTGAATACATGACCAAAGTATAGATTGATGTATAATAAAAAATGATACTAAATATATTTATATAGATATGTAGATATGCATACAGGTGTGGGAAAATTAGTAAACCCATACATGACTATAAACATATGATAGAATAATAATTAATTTTAAACATGTTTTCCTTTTGGTTATTTCTATTTGTTCTTTTTATACAACAGATATTGAATTTTTAATATTGATTTTTTTAAATGTGGCTTTTTTATTTATTTTTTAAACCCTAGTATCAGACATGGGAAGCCTCATGTTGTAGTTCCTTCTTGACATGGTATTTATATTTCAAAGAATGTTGTTTGAACAAGTAATTCAAGATACAGCATACATTTAGGAAAGGATTATTTAATGCAAGGTTACAAAAAAATAACAATGCTTTAGCAACAAGAAGCAACAGATAAAATGTACAAAGTGTTTGTACATTGTGTTATATCCACAATAACACTATATCCTGAAAATACTTAAATGAAAAAGTTGTTAACAAATATGAAATGTTTATACTTAAAATCAAAAGTGTACTTGTATCATCATAAAATGTTTGAATCTTATGCATCCTTTGAAGTGTTTATTTCTGAGCCACATCATGGGTTTCTTGTCTGCTTTTGTTGATGCTTCTCTTGAGTTTTTACTGTAAGTTTTCATTCTCTGTAAAGCTATCACCTCCTGTCATCATCCTTATCACTGCTATTATTACAGGCTTGAGGATTAAATGCAGGGTTTCAGGCACACCGGGTTCCACCACTGAGCCTCATTCCCAGAGCTTCATAATGATTTGCTTCATTAAGATTTGATTGATTGATTGATTGACTGATTGTGAGCCTCTCTATGTGAGTGTATGCACACACCTGAGTGTGAGTGTACACACTGAAACATGCACAGAAGTCAGAAGATGGTGTGAGATCCTTCAGAACTGGTTTTAGGCTTTTGTGGCTGGCTTGTTATGTAGGTGCTTGGATCTGAACTCATTTTCATGACGCTACAACAAGCACTCTTAGTCTCTGAGCTATTTCTATAGCTCTGCAATGTGGTTTTAAAAAGACAAATTCATCCTGCAAAGGATAAATAAGTGGTGACAAAATCTGGATACTGTTAGTCATTGACTTATTTTTAAGATTCATTTTTAGTTTTAATTGTGTGTGTGTGTGTGTGTGTGTGTTTGCATATGTATGTGTGCATGTATGCTGGTATCTCTGGAGACCAGAGACATTAGATCTCCTGGAGCTGGAATTTCAGAAGGCTTTGAGGCATCAGACATGGGGTCTGGAAAATAAACTAAGATCCTCTACAAGAGGAGCATGTAATCTTAACAGCTGATTCATCTCTCGAGGCCCAGTCATTGACTCCTCAATGTTCATTTCTCGTTTAATCCCAGTTTAGGAGAAGGCTTTTAATTTTTCTTCTAACTCTCATAAAATTTAAATAAAATATCAATATATAAAATATGAGGCTATGGAAGTTTTACTGTGAGTTTGAGCCAATACATGTATGTATGTAGACCTTTCCTACAATGGATTAGGAAAATTTTAACTTACAAGGCAATCATTATTACTGCCAATGAAACAGAAGAGATGCATCTTTTTCTTATTAATGACCAAATATCTTGTTCTTAGCTAACCCAGAGACACACCAGTTGGTGTCCACTGACCAGCCTACTATCACCCAGAGATGGACTACGAAGTCTCTGATGGAAAGAGTGGTAATGAATGGACCCACACACAGATTTGTCTTGGGAAAACTGGGGCTTTGGTGAAGTTATCATGGAATAATGATGACATTAAGATGACTGAAGTTTCCACATTGTTAGTTATTTCTGAGAGTTGTTTGGTGAACCACATCGAATAAGTATATCATATGAAATAATATCTATCTATCCACCTCTGCTGTCTGATTGTCTTGTATAGTAGGGCAAGTCGGAACAGCATGGGAGTGATGACCAGAGTGGGAAGACTGGATGTTTTCTAACTCTACAATAGGTGGAAATTAATATTTTTGAACTATTTCTTATCTTAAAAAAGAATTAATGCCAAGGCCATTAGTATTTATCCAGAGAGTCACTGTTGGGATTCACTGAAGTAGTAAATACCATGTTAAATCTTTGTATAGCTCTGCTGATGAGTTTTAACTGTGAACTTGACTCAGCATACAATTCCTGGGAAGAGAGTCTCAATGAGAAGTTATCTAGATCACGTTGGCTTATTGGCATGTCTGTGGAGGACTGTCTTGATTGCTAATTGATGTAGGAATATCCAGCCCATTGTGGGAGGCACCATTCCCTAGGCAGGGTCTCCTGAATAGTAGGAAAGAGAAAGCTACCTGAGAGTAGGCATGGAAGTATGCACTTATTCTCTCTCTGCTCTTAACTCTCTTAATTGTAAATGTGATACATTAAGTTCCTACCTGAACCTCCCCACAATAATGAACTGTAACCTGGAATTGTGAGCCAAGTAAACCGTTTCTTCCCTGAGTTGCTTTTTGCCAAGTATTTCTCATAGCAACACAAAAGAAAGACAAAAATAAAAGTAAAAAAATCATACATAGTTGAGCCAAAAGGTTCAGTGTTTATATCAAAGGATATAAACATTATTTACAAATGTAGAAGAATTTTCAAAACAGCCTAAAATAGTCTCATAACTGGATCATAAATGGTTAAGCCACTGTATGCATGCTCAATGGAGTATTACCTAGCTTACCAGTGAGCCATGGGGCAGAGTTTTCAGTAAAGGCCAATTCCAGAAATACAAAGTCAGAAGGGCACACAAGGTGCTAAACCCTACTAGTAATATGAACACATAACAAAATAGGCAAAAATAAAAGTGCATAGATGCTGAGGAGGGAAGTGTATAACAGTTTACCAACTGGCTTCTGTGGGTTGTATGGACATTACTGTCTGCATAATTTTCTTTTTCCTCTGTTTTCCATAATGAGGTGATATACTAGTGTATATTTTGAAGGCAGATGAAAAATAAAATTTCTGTTGTAAAGATGTTTCCAGAATGTCTGGATGTTTTA
>LZPO01075985.1:210611-221909 GCA_001675575.1 Neotoma lepida | reverse complement strand
GGTGAGGAGGGGGAAGATGAAAGCAAAGGAAATGAACTGAATGAATAGAAAAGGCTAACAAAAACTAACAACTTGGGAGTGTTCAGGATACTCTAAACATTAGGATTGAAGCTTGACATAATTTAATTTGGTAATCTCTTACTGCAACGTGCATTGTCCACACATTTATGAGATAATGAGTCTGAGTCACAACGTATTAGCATGAATGTTGCTGTACAGTGGGACTGGTTCACGACACTCACATCTAGGCAGAGGGGAGCATCCGTGACAAGTAGCCCTCTAAACCTATGGAAGAATCAGTATTGGAGGACNCTTCATGTGGAAGGAGTGAAGGGAAGCATGACGGGTTGAAAAACTATAGGGAAAACATTTAAGTTCTATTTTACTATGCCAAGTGANTCAGAGGATTGGAAACTTTTTTGAGGCAGAAATTAAAGCTTCTTGCAAAGGGGGAGGGTACTTAAAAAAAAACTAACACTGTGATTTTTCAGAAAGGAGCCNACAAACCACCTGATACTCGCACAGTAGTGCCAGTCTACAAGGCTTTTCTGTGTTTGGAAGCCTTGCTATCAGGCTTTGTTGCATCAGTTCTGATAATATGCTGGCTTCCCTTGTAGTTTTGAATGTGTGTGTGTGTGTGTGTGTGTGTGTGTGTGTGTGTGTGTGTGTGTGTGTATGTGTGTGACTAGTTTTTGATGAGTATTGTACAATGTATACAAAAGAATAATGGATTCTGAGGAAAAATATCTGCATATACATGTAAAAGAAAGGAAACTTGTATCCTATCTTAAACCATATACAAAATTAATAATGAGTCAGCCAGGGCTTGTGATATATTGTAAGATGAATCTTAAATGGTCTTATTAATAGAGAACCCAGAGCCAGATATTGGGGTGAATGCTGAAATATCAGAGAGACAGAACAAGCCACAGTCAACCTCACCATGCCAAATCCTCACCTGATCTTGTTTCCTCAGACTAAAGGCTTCTGAGTTCTCACCTGAATGGATCTCAGCCAAACTGCTCAAAAGCCTAAAAGCTTAAAAGCTTCTACTTCCTGGTCCTCATGCCTATTTTACCTGTCTCTTATACACATCTAGATGTGTATAAGAGACAGGCCTTATATACCTTTCTGCTTCCTGCCATCATTTTCTGGGATTAAAGGCGTGTGTCTTTCCCAAGCAAAGACATGGGATCTCAAGTGTTGGAATTAAAGGTATGTGCCACCATGCCTGGCTGTTTCCAGTGTGGCCTTGAACTCACAGAGATCTGGATGGATCTCTGCCTCTGAAATGCTAGGATTAAAGGCGTGTGTGCCACTATTTTCTAGCCTGTATGTCTATCTAGTGGCTATTCTGTTTTCTGATCCCTAGGAAAGCTTTATTAGGGTGCACAATATATCAACCACAATATATCATCTTATATTTTGTCCATGAACATTCTGTATCCATCTATTTTGAAATATTGCATATTTTTATCACTTCCAAATCATATCTGTTTTTCTATCACCTTACATAAATCATGAGTGTTATAGAAAATATGAATAACAAAGTAAGAGGAAAAATTGGCAAAGCAACCACAATTACCCAACAGAGATGACCACTATTGGGACTTAGAATAAATTTCTTATGGGTTACCTATCTTCTTCTCTCACTCTATATACATTTTGGAATACCAAAAATTAGATCAGATCAATATGGTAAATGAGGGTTTTTTTCACTCAATAAATGTTATGTTTACAACATAGAATGTACCCAATGGCTCAAGTATTGAAAGCTTGGCTCTACAGTAATGTTTGGAGGAACTGAATCGTGAGGGCTTTGACTTTATCAAGGAATTGACCATAGATGACTGGACTTGTGGGAGCCAGAGGAAGTAGGTCACTGAAGTATGCCCTTAAAGGACTTCTCTTTGACATTTTTTCTTCTGTCCCTTCCTCTCTGCTTCCTGGTTGCAATGTGGGTAAACAGCATGTTCTTTTGCCTGCATGTTTCTGCCTTACCCACGGGCCNACAGGCAATGGACCAACCAACCATAAACTCAAGCTGTGACTCAAAGCAGTTCTTTCTACCCTTAGACTGATGAAGGCAGATATTTTGTCATAGTGACAAAAAGCTGATTAATACAATAATGTAGTGTGGGCACCTTATGTAACTAGTATAGATTTCAAAAATAAGCTTACCACATAACATTTGACCATATAGATGGTTTATGATTTACATACCATTATGTTATTATTAGACATTGTATTTATTTCAGTTTCAAAGTAATTGTAAGGGATAGAAAGTGTAATAATCTGAAATATCTAAAGTATTTGATTCTTATTTTGAAATTGGCTTTAGAAGTATTTTGAGAATTTACCTTCATGGCAAGAGATACATGAAATACCTTNGTCACTGATCTCTAGAAATCTGGAAATTATCGTTTTCATAAAATCCTCAACAATAAAAGAGAAAATTGCAGTTTATTAGTTTAAATTTGAAGTTTTTCGTGTGTATGTGTATACATGTATATGTGGTGTGTGTGTGTGTATACACACATGTGACTGTTGAATGTGTATATATGTATATTTCTGTGGGGGGGTATGTTCATACACGTGAGGGCACATGTTTGTGGAGGCTAAAGGTCAACTGCAGATGTCATTCTCCAGGTGCTTTCCACCCTGTTTTTTGAGACAGGGTCTCTCATTGACCTGGAGTTCATCAGATAGGCTGGGAGCAAGGCACAAAGGCACAAGGCCTGTCTCCACCACCTCAGGTGAGCAGAAACAACTACATTCAGTTCTCTTTTATACATTCTTGGAATCAAACTCAGGTTTTCATGTTTGTGTAGCAAGCACTTTATTAATCCAGCCACCTCTCCAGCCTTTCCTCATACTTTTGTTGGCCTATTGTAGGGTTTATAGAAGAAATGTCCACCAGCACTCCCTGTTAAAGGCTTTGGTTCCTGGCTGATGTTGCTACTGAGGGCTGATTGGATCATAAGGGTCCTAATTTCATTATTGATGAGTTCCTTGTGAATGGACTGTTAGAAGGTNGAAACTGGTTTAAGTAAGTAACTGGAGGCTTGGCCTTGAAGAGTACAATTTATCCTTGACCGCTTTTTGTCTCTTTCTGCTTCCTGGTTGCCATCAGCTGAGCTGCTCTGATTGACAAGGCCCTCTCCACCATTGTTCTGCCTACCCTCAGGCCAAAAGCAATGGATCCAGTCAACCACATACTTGAAGCCTTTGAATCATGAGCCAAACTTTACATATCCTCTCTTAAGTTGCTTTTTTCAGATACTTTATCACAAAGAAAAAAATGGCTGGCAGTCATTTTTATATCTTCCCTTGAAAGCACATTCAAATTTATGCAGTTTTCATTGTGGGGTTCTTCTTTTTCTTATCAGTATACAAAGATGTTAATAAGTTAAGGATATGAAGACAACTTACCTTTTCCTCTCTTGTTATATTTGTCTATATGAAGGAGCATTTGTGAAAAGACAGACAAGTGGAAGAACAAAGGTCAAAAGGCTTGGGAGAAAGCTTCTACTGTCTTAAGTGTGGCTATGTTTGAAAACTCTAGTTAAAGACGACATTTTTAAATCAAAAAGAAAATTGTTCTCCTGGTTCAGATGTATTTGGGAANGTCTTCTATGTATAAATTTGCATTACATAAGGAAGGCATTAACAGAATACAGGCTCACCTAAAAATTTAGGAGTTAATTCTTGGAATGACAATGAAAAATTTTCTTTTTAAGAATGGATATGTCTTTTGGCTAAACATGGATGAAAGCCTTTCCTCAATATGGCATAATAACCCCTGCAGGCTCACAGCAGTGAAACTAAGTCAGCCCCAGAGTATCGTGTTACAATAAAATCAAATTTAACCTCTTAAACTCAAGACATAAATCACTCATTTCTCTTTCAAACAATTTGTGAGTATATTATCATAAATACTACCTGTCACAAGACTGACAGCTGTCAGTAGCTAAAAACTATGAGTAAAATTGAAAATGCATTTGAATAAGAGAACCATCATAGCATTTTTCTGGATAGGTAACGATAATAAAAGGTTATGCCAGACAAGAGAAAGAATCTCAGACAGTGAAATCAAGAAAACTTTCTTTAAATTAAAGACAAAATCAGCCTCAACAGAGTTTTATTTCCACAAAACTAAGTCAGTAAAATAGCTGTTGGCCCTTGGTAATGAGTAGCAATGGCAAATTGTGTTTACTTTGTGAGTTTTTATATTGGAAGTATATATTGAATTGCAGGGCATGCTTTCAAAACCGTGTTATCTGAGTTTACATCTTTGCGAGTGATCCCAAACCTTCATTAATATTTCTCCAGCAATATAAAATTAATCTCTTCTGAGCTCTAGAATATACTTTTAACCACTTACTAGATTGAGTACATCCAAATGCCTTTTAAAAGACCCAACTCAATGTATTTTAAATAAAAGAAGTTTCTTCCGCATTTTGAAACTCAATTTGTCTCTCTTTTGTATTTTACGATTTAAAGAACATAGCATTACATGCAATGACTTGAATAGCTCTCAAGGGCGTTATGCTAAGTGGAGAAAGCTGACCTCAAAAGGTTATATACTTTCCAATTCCATTTACATAACACCCTTGAAATGACAAGCTATGGAGATGGAGAGGATATTCTCAGTTGTCAGGGTACAGGGGTGGAGGTGGTTGTCACTAATAAATCAGCAACATGGGAAGAGTTTCTNGGTATTGTTGGTTCTGTATCTTGGTTATGGTCGTAGTTACGGAAATCTATACACAAGATAAAATTTCAAGGAACAATGTGCATACACTCGTGACTGCATGTCAAAACTGATTAAAAACTGAACAAAGTCTGCAGTCTGTGGNGCAGTTCTGTACCAACATACGTTTCCTGGTTTTGATCTTGTACTGCAGATCAAATGATGACATGTCACCATTGGGAAAAACTAATGGAAAACGTCCCAGAAATCTAGTGCATTCATTTTGGAACTTTGTATCTAATTAGTTAAAAATAAAAAATGATTTTTGAAATTACAATATCTACTTATTCANATTTTATCCTATACAGACAGTTATCAGAAAGGAAGCAAATTATAATCCTTAGCAGCCAAATCGTCCTTCACAAAAATCATGTACCAGTAAATTTATTTTACTTTCTGGAGAAGTCCTCAAACTCTCATTTAGTCCTTACTTGTTCTTGAAATNCACTTCTAATATGCTTAGTTATATAGTTTTCACAATTATAGCAGATANATTTATTTGATCAATCAGGTATTTATTCATTCCTTTCTCAAAATGAAGATGCATGGGCTGAAATTCAGGAGAAAAAGTTCTAGACAAGGGATATATCATTGTGGAAATTTTCAACTTATGTGTCCCTTGGGAAGACATCTTTCCACTTTTCCAAACGAAGAACTGATAAATGGGATGAGAGGAGAGGGCAAGATAAATGGGACTGAATCGGGAAAAGCCTTCTCTGGGGGGTTTTGGAAACTGTCCTGAAGATAATGGAACACTATCAAACAGTCCTTAAATCGGGGTGTGGGGTAAATGGTAGGGTTTTATTTTTAAGGACTTCATAGATTTCAGTATGAAAGACTTGAGGTGAAAGATGTTAAGAAGTTGTTGTAACAACTCTGAGATGTCTCCAGATCTGTGTAGATGGATAGAAACAGAAAGACAAACTCAGAAGGAAAAATTGACAGGCCTCGGTTCCAATTCTTCCTCATCATTTTAGGAATGGAGGTATCCAAAGATGACCCAAAGATGTTTGGCTTCAGGAGGAGCTCGGAGCCAGAAGAATCTATTAAATTAATGTCATGTTCATGTCACTTTAATAGCTCCAAACTTGAGACAGCCCAGCTGTCATTACGCTAATAAATAGACTTTGATGGACTCTATAAAGCAATGAAAATGAACCAACTACAGCTATACAAGATGACATAGTTCTGTCTCATACATTTAATGCTGAGAAAAAGGAGCTAGACAAAGGGTAAAGACAAGAGGTATCCATGATGACAATCCCAAATACTAGGAGACAAAATTGTAATTCCTTTTATATTGGACACTGGAAGAGGAAGAGACAGAGATGGCTTCTGGGGTCTGCTGAAATTCTTATGTTTGCCTTGTGTCCTGGTTTGCTTACTATCACTGTGATAGAACACCATGACCAAAAGCAACTTGGAGAGGAAAGGGTTTATTTGGTTTACAAATTCCAATCAAAAGGCATTTTGATTGAGACAGGAACTCAAGCAGGCCAGGATCCTGCAGGCAGGAACTGAATCATAGACCATGAATTAATGCTGCTTACCGGCTTGCTCCCCAAAGCTTGCTAAGTTTGCTGTCTTATTTAACCTGGGACCTCTTGCCAAAGNATGGCACCATTCACATCAATCATTTGTGAAGAAAACAGCCAACAGACTTGTCCATAGGCCAATCTGATGGAAGCATTTTCTCAGTTAAAGTTCCCTCTTTCTAGCTTATGTTAAATTGACAAAAAAACTAACCAGCACACTCTGTGAAATTTATTTGCTGTACATTTACTTTTTTCTATGTACTTCAAAGTTTGATTAAAATTTTGCATAAAATATGCACATAGTAGCAAAAATATACTGAAATACCAATTTGTCTGTTAATGAAGCAAATCCAAAAACTGTATATTGAATGGGAAAATAAATAGGTTTAGAAATTGCCTTGTACAGGGGCTGCAAAGATGCCTCAGAAGTTAAGAACACTGGCTGCTCTTCCAAAGGACCCAGGTTCAATTCCCAGCACCCACATGGCAGCTCACAACTGTCTATAACTCCAGTTCCAGGGGATCAGCACCCTNACACAGACATGCATGTAGGCAAAACACCAATGTACATAAAAATAAAAATAAATTTAAAAAATTGCCTTGTATAATGATAAGTCCTTTTATTATACCTGCAAATGAATTGAAGAGGCCATTAAATGTCACATTCACTAGACCATCAAGACATATGCAAATATTAAGCAGCTTTGGAATTACTCATTTTATATTAGGCCTACCAAACTATAAAAAGTTATCTTACCATCTATAAAACAAACATGACTTTTGTAAACATTATCTAGACAGTGTTTTAGATTTCCATATAAAAGGGGGTCCAGACATGCTTTTGGTCTAGCATATTTAGAAGTTGACACTCAGACCTGGCAAGACATAAAAAGCTAAACAAATTGAAAGATCAACATCTCTACTTAAATCCCACTTGGAAGTGATGTCACAGAGCAAACCACTAAGCCCTAATAGGAGAGACAGACAGTAAGACAGGCAGCTACAGACACAGCTCAACTAATCAGGGGTCTCTGTGGAAGGAATGTTGGGGCACACACACACACATACACACACACACACACAATCTAAAGTGAAATTGGCAAACATCTAGAGACTCAATATAGAGATAATGACAAAATTAAAATTAAAATTCCAGGAAGACTNATCCACAGGGAGGCTTTCACACTGCTGTGGGTTTTACACTCTGAAGCTCTACATGGAAGAAAACCTTCCATAGCTGGCCCTTTTCTGAGGGTAGAAGAGGAAATGACATCAAAGCATTTTATTCTTAACAAAATGCACCAGGAGAAGGTCTTTGACCAGACAAATACTCTAGGCCTTAGAAGTCAGGATGTTATAAGACCCTTGCCCATCTCCAGAGAGGAGAAACACTGAACTCTACTTCACTATTACCATCTGGGTCCCACCTAAAGAGGAAGAAACCTGAGAAGGCTTGGGAGGCTTAAAGCCCAGGGAATAGACTCATAGGAAGTTTAAAATCTTACTGTATGTCTACAGAACGCTTTCCCCTTCTCCCACTCCTCTCTTTCAAAGGATATGTTTATTATAGTTCCTTTTATGGTACATGTTGGAGCCACATAATAACAATAACAAACTATAAAGCATATCCAAAGACATAAGACCAACAACAAAAAGCATCAGAACCAGAGTCAGTTATGACAAAAACATTAGAATTAACAAACCAGTATCTCAAAGAGCTATCATACCCTCATAGATTTAATAGAAAACATAACTTGCAAGAAGAAATGGAAAATGTCAGCAGAGATAATGAAAGAATAAAAAAGAAATGGTAACAATAAAAATGTTATAGTAAGAAAATGAAATTTTTGGCCTTGATGGAGATCTGACACTCTAGTTGGGCACATCAATCACCTGGCAAAGGGACCACCCCTCAGGAAGTTAGACCTACCTGAAGGAGGAATTATCAACCATTTAATGAGGTAATGTAGTTAACCTTTTCAGAATTCCAACTCCCTAGGGCTATCACTCAAGAGCCAATATGAGGTTCTGTTGGGTCTGTCCACTCTTCTAAGTCCTGACTAAGAAAAGAATAACTTTCCCTTTTTCTTTCAAATGNTGGCCAGAGCATAAGTATGCTTCCTCTGGTACTTTGGGCTTTTCACTCTTTTTTCCTCAAGCTCCGCTCTACCATGTGGTTGTTTAGCCTGTATGTGTCTGGCCTCCATACCAGCTTCACTCAANGGGTATGGCTTTGTTCTCTTCCTCNTCTTGTCTTCCTTCTCTGAGCAGATGCCATGCTTGCCTGCTCCGGGTTTATCTTTAAACTCAAATAAAGTCATCCTTGAGCTTCCTCGTGAGTCTCTTCTTAAATTCTTTTATTAACAATACTTGAGAGCTCCAAGAGGGGGCTCTGATTTCCTTGTTACAAAANCTTGCAGAATTAATAAGGATGGACTTTTCAGGAGGCTGCNCACAACTGAGGACAAACCCTGAGTGAGGATTCAACAAAACAAAAATCTAAAACTAAAGGGGAAAGAGAAGAACAACTTTAAAAGGAGAACTGAATTCAACGTGTAAATATGTGCAATAGGAACATCAGAATGGGGGGAAAAACAACAACGACAGAGAACAGAATCATATTTGAAGCAATCCGGACTACAGATTTCACCAGGTAATGTAAGACACCAGAGCTCAGGGCCAGGCCGCTCAGCACAGGTTACTACACCAAGCGTGATCAACGTGCAAAAACCCATCCATAGCCAAATCATATCTAAACACCACAAAATCAAATATAATGGAAATCCTTGGGGGAAAAAAAGCCAGAAGAGGGGAAAAAATCTTACCTAAGGGGATGGAGAGTGTAATTCAGTGGTAGACCACTTGTGTGCAGCCCTGACTTTAATCCCAAGTTCTGAGGGAATGTGTGTGTGTGTGTGTGTGTGTGTGTGTGTGTGTGTGTGTGTGTGTGTGTGGAGAGAGAGAGAGAGAGAGAGAGAGAGAGAGAGAGCTTATCCATAGAAGAACAAAAGATAAGAATCACATCATAAATCTCCTCAGAAATAATGCAACCCAGAAGAGAGTGGAATGAAATACTTGGAGGGAANAAACGAAAACCTANAAACTTGTATTCTATGAANTTACCCTTCACAAAAGAAGGAAAAATACATTCTCAGAGAAACAAATATCACAAGATTTGTTTCCAGCAGACTTGCCTTGCAAAAAAATGGGAAGAGGAGTTCCTTGAAAAAAGAAGAATATAGCTAAAAACCTTGGCTCTAGAGGAAGAAAGGAAGCGCTCTTCAGAGAACACACATGGTCAAGTAAGAGGCTTTTCCTGCACTTTGTTATCTAATGGATAATTTATTACTCAAAATAATAACAGTAATAATATGCTTGATTATATATACATATGTATATTTATAAGTATGTGAAATGAATGACAACCATGACCCAAGCACTGAGAGAAAAAATTAGGACTATGTTGCCAATATAAGGTCTACTTGGGAAACAGTCTAATATCTTTTGTCAGTGGACATGGGTTAGATGTGAACACAGAGTGTAAATTCAATGGCAAACAANAGAAGAAATATGATTAATATGCTAAGAAACAAGAGAAATGAAAATATAAAAATGTGCAATTGAAACTACAAAAGGAAGGCTTGAGATGCATCTCAGTGGTAGAATGCTTGCCTAATATGCATAAGACCTTGGATAAAGAATGGAAGAAGATGTATTTTTGCTAACTTCAATCCTTGAAAAAGTAGAAAAAATTATATTAATTTCAGAAGTGCAGAAGTAAGAGCAAGGGATGTCATTGATTATAAACAGGGCATTGTATTATGATGGAAGGTCCCATACGTCAAAAGACAGCAATCCTGAATGCTTATGAACCTAAGGACCAAGCATAAAAATGTGAAACAAAAGTTAAGCTGTAAAGAGAAAGAGATGAATGTAGTATTACAGTGAAATATTTTAGCACCTTATCAAAACTGGACAGATNCAGCAAGTAAGAGTCATTAAGCACACATGAACTCAATTCTACAGTCAGTGAACTAGATATAATTGAAATCTCCCTTAATGAAAGAAGAGTGTGTCTATTCCCCACCATATGTAGAACATTCACTAAGACAGACCAAACTTGTCACATAAAACACACCTCAATGATATTACAAAAATAGAGATTACAAAGTTCTACTCTTAGACAGTAAAGCAATTAGGCTAGAAACCCTTTCAAATAAACACACTTGAAGACTAAATAGCAGAAATTTAAAATATTTTAAATGAAACGAAAACACAGCTTATGAAATTCTGTGGGATTCAATAAAGGCACTAATTAGAGAAATTTTAACATGTGTGTACATGTTAGAAAAGAAAGAATGATCGTGATTTATGCTGCCTCCGAGGGNCACGTATGTGTCCATGGTCCTACTACAGCTGGGGGCCATGTTGATGTCAATGGCCCATGTTACTACTGATGGCCATGTGGATGTCTATGGTCTGTGCTTCTGCCTGCCATGTTGATATCCATGAGACAGGTTGCAGCCAGGGACCATATTGGTCTTCATGGCCCGTGTTGCTCNAAAGGCCATGTTGATGTCCTTGGTCCATACTGTCATGTAGAAGTCTATGATCCATGCTCCTGCTGACTGTAAGGGGCAAGGAAGTTACTTTTACAGTGGTATTGATGACTGCAGATTCACAGTTGAGAAAGAGGGACATAGAAGGCTTCTGTGACAACCCCTATCCACCGCCCCCCCCTCAAAATAACAGCCTAGACAGGAAGCCATCAAAGTGAATTCTTTAAACTTGTGATAAGGATGCTGAAGTGTAGCTCTCCACAATTGATAGCTTCTGGTGGGGGTGCAGGTGGGGAAGGACTCAGTTTTCTTTAAGGGCTGACTACTGGAAGTTGGACCATGCTCCAGTGAGTACGTGAACGACACAAATTGGACGACTTCTTCTTCTTCTTCTTCTTCTTCTTCTTCTTCTTCTTCTTCTTCTTCTTCTTCTTCTTCTTCTTCTTCTTCT
>LZPO01075985.1:198824-210421 GCA_001675575.1 Neotoma lepida | reverse complement strand
GAAAAAGACCAAAAAAAAAAGTCAACAGCCAATCGAAAGAGAAAACCAAAAAGTTGGCTCTTGGGAAAGATCAGTAAACCTGATAAAACTACAGAGACTAAGAAAGAAGAGAAAGGGACAAATGACTAATATCAGAAACAAGATGGTCATAATTCTAATTTTCATAAGCATTTAATGAGTAGCCAAGAAAATTATGAACACATCTTTGTTCACACACCTAACAGTCCTAGAAGCATCCAAGTCATGACCTTGAAATAACCTTTTTAAATCTCACACAGGAAGGAATGGACCATTTAAAGATGCTTATATCTCTAGAATACATTGCATCAGTTATTAATACCCTTCCCAATCAGAAGCAAGCCTAGCAAGGTTCACCGGCAAATTTCACCAAAAGATTTAAGGGATATAATTAATTAATACTCCAAATCTCTTTCAGAGGCTGGAAGCAGAAGGGATTCTTCCTAACCCATGCTAACCTAGCCAGCACCACCTTAATGTCCAAGGCAGATACAACATTGCAGGAACAGAAAGCCACAGAACAATATTCCATAATGATTGATGCAAATATCCTTAACAAAATATTAGCATCTCAAACCCCACAACAAATGAAAGAATCATACAAGACATGATTAAATGGAGTTTATACCTGCTATGTAAAGCTGGATAATTTTCAGAAATCAACTACAGTAATCTACCATGATCCCATGATCACACAGACAAAGCAGTTAGCCCATGCCTGAGCTCATTCAAAATCTAAAATTGCCAACAACCTAGGACCAAAGGAGCACTTCCTCAAGTGCCTTAAGACCATCTAACAAGAAATATTAAATGTCTNTGGTTGTCAGCTTAGCTTGTGTTTAGGCAGTCATGTTGATGAACTGTATGAGTATAACTTCTGACATTATTAGGAGACACAGTCTCACAGCAAACTCCCCTCCCTGAGCCTCTGGCTCTTGAAGTTTTTCCACTCCATCTTCTGCAATTTTCCCTGGGTCTTAGGTGCAGGAATTGTATTGTAGATGTATCCTTTGGGACTGGGCTCCACAACTCTGAATTTTGATTAGTTGTAGTTTTCTGTAAAGGTCTACATCTGTTGCAAAGAGAAGTTTCCTTGGTGAGGGGTGAGGACTACACCTATCTGTGGATATAAGGGCAAANATTTAAGATGTAGTTACGGATTATGCAGGCCTCAGCCCTACACAAAGAACNACAGGTAATTACAGAATGCTAAAGCCTTAGTCTTAGCAGGAAACAGCATATCAATTGGTTATCCAATACCAAATCAACAGACCTAAAAACATGCATGCAAGTAACATTATACAGACTGAGCAGACTATATTTATATATATTTAGGAATATATATGTGTATACATATATGTATGTAACAATTAATGAAAAAAGATGCCATGAATTTGAAAGTGAGGTATATGGGAGGGTGTAGAAGGAGGAAAGGGAAGGTGGAGTGATGGAGTTATATTATAATCTCAAAAATAAAGGCAACTGTAAAAAATGTAAATAAAAACCCNGCAGCTAACATCATAATTGATAATGAAAAACTAAGAGCTTTCTAACTAAAATTAGGAACAAGGCAAAGATACTTCCTGTGACACTCNTTTTCAACACTGTATGCAACATCGCTAGCCAATAAGACAAGAAAGGGGAACAACAGGCAGATAAATGAAGAAGGTGACAAGAAACTGTCTTTGTTTGTGTAGAAAANCCAACAGAAGTAGNGTAAAATACCTTGAACCAATAAGAGTTACAGAATTATAGGGTTGTATAAGGTTCATATATNCACCCCCCTTCTCTATACAAGTAATTATCAAGAGGCATTTGAATTTAAAACTTTATTACCATATATACTAACATCCCCCAATGTCAAATATTTAAGTGTAAATACAGGAAGATATACAAAGGAGTTATATTAAGATAACCACAAAACTGATAACATACATCAAAGAAGAACTAAATAAAAGCTGGAAATGTCTATGTTCATGGATAGGAAGACAATACATTAAGACATTAGATTTCTATAAGTTAATGTATAGATTCATTCCAATTCATTGCAATTCCAATCAAATCTCAGTAAGTTATTTTATGTAGATCAGTAAATCAAATTNTAAAGTTTATATGGAGGGGCAAAATATCCAGAATTAGCAACTTATACTGAAGGAAAAGAACAAAGTTGGAAATCTGACATTATTCTAGTTCAATACTTAATTGTAAGTCTACAGTAATAAAACCAGTGTGGAATTAATGAAAGGAGACAATTAGACCAGTAAAACAAAATGCAGAACCCAGAAAAAGACCCACATAAATAGTCAACTAATCAGTAGCAAAATGAATGAAGCCAGAGCAGCTAGAAATACACATGTAAAATCACATAGATGCAAACCTAACACTGTCCACATACACACAATTAACTCAAGATGGATCACAGGCCCGAATGTGAAACATAGAGCTATTATACTCCTAGAAGGTAGCCTAAGAGAAAACCCAGATGACCTTGGGGATGGAGACGACTTTTTGATGGTGTGATTCATGAAATAAATAATTGATGAGCTGAGCTTCATTAAAATTAAAGACTCTGTGAAAGAGAATGTCAAGATAATGAAAAGACAAGTCTGAGAAAATATTTGCAAATGATGCATTTGATAAAGGACTGTTGTGTAAAATACAGAAAGGACTCAAACTTGATAATAAGAACTAGGAATATAGCTTAGGAGAAGAAGAGTGGCACTTGTGTAGCTGTGGGAGACCTTGAGCTCATGACTCAGTCCCCAGCATCTCAAAAAACACAAAAAACAAAAACAATGAAACACCTTAACAATAATAAAGTGAACAACCCATTTATACATAGGAAAACGATCTGAACAGGTATTTCACCAAAGCAGATTTACAGATGGCCAGTAAGNATGTGAAAATGTTCAACATCACATGTTTCTAGGGAATTGTGAAGTATAACAAAGAGATACCTCTTTATACCTATAGCCATAATTCAAAACTCTGACAATACTAAATACTGGTGAGCACGTGAAGCAACAAGAAATCTTATGGGCGGGTGCTGCAGAGATGGCTCAGTCATTAAGAGCACTTGCTGTTCTTCCAGAGGACCCAAGTTCAATTCCCTGCACTCACATTAAGTGGCTCAAAAACACCTATAAATCTAGCTTCAGGGGTCCAACACCCTCAATCTCTTGCATGCATATTTACACACACACACACACACACACACACACACACACACAAAGTAAACAATTCCTTGAAAGAGAGAGAGCACTTATTTACTGCTGATGGGAATGCAAAATAGAAGAGCTATTTTGGTGAACAATGTGGCAGTTGCTAAAAACTCTAAACCACTCTTACCATATGATCCAACAATTGTGCTCCTTCATGTTTACCCAAATTAATTGAAAACTTATGTCCACACAAAAAGCTGCACATGAATGTTTATAGCAGTTTTATTCATAATTGCCAAGTTCTGGAAACAACCAAACTGTTCTTTGGCGGACTAATTGATAAACTGTGATGCTTCTAGACTATGGGATACTGTTGAATGCTAAAAGAAAAGCTCTATGAAGTCATGAAAGACATGGAGGAAATACAAATGCACGTTCCTGAGTGAAAGCAGCTACTCCCTGGAAAGCCTACACAGCACACGCTTCCAACTGTATGGCATTGTGGGAAGACAATCCAACTGTATGGCATTGTGGGAAGACAAAGCAGAGCAGACATGGATCAGTGTTGGCATGGCTTGTTCTTAGTCAGGGAGAGATGAACAGTAAAGCACAGAGGATTTTTTTTTGGATAGCATATTAATCTCTGATGCCATTACAAAATACTGTATTCTGGATATGATATAAAGAAAAAGGTTCATTTAGCCTACAGTTTTTGAGGATGAAAGCTGAAACCAGATAGACTTCTTTAATTCAACCTCTGGTGACTCCCCTCTTGGCCAAGGTAGCACACAGAAGATATTGTAGGGAGGATATATCACATAGTAGCACAGCCAATCCTATTACTTAATAAAAGCCTTCTAAACATTAGCCAGGGTCCCATGAGAAGTACATTAATTCCTTCCAAGGGCAGCTACCCACAATGACCCAAAGCTTTGCACTACCCTCACAAAAGAAGCCTTCCATTGCCTCCTCTATTGAGCCTGGAGGCCAACCTTCCCACATAGGACCATTTTGGAGAAATACTTAAACCATATCCAAACTCAGCAGGTAGCAGAGCTATTCATTTCAGTGGAATATTGATGGGTAAATATAATTCTACATTTGCCCAAAATCATACAATATACACCATCGAAAGTTAGCTCTATCGTAACTAATAGATTTTGAATGCTAATGTGTGTCAACATGGGTTTATTGACGATAGCAAATGTGTCTCTGTGGTCAAAATCTCAATATTAGGGCAAGTTGGATGTGAGTAGGAATGAGTGGTACATGGACACTACAGTTTCCACTTAGTTTTCTTTGGACCCAAAGCTTGTGTGTGTGTGTGTGTGTGTGTGTGTGTGTATACAATGGGAATATATATATAATAAATATAAATAAAATAAATATATTAAACTATATAAATACATAATATATAAACTAAAATATATATTAAATATTGAAAGTAGGTTCAGCAAACAAATCAATTCTCAAATCTATATTTAGAATTCTCCTTCAATCCTCTAAACTGTACATGAAAATAGAGAGAAATTTTTGATTTGTTTGAGATGGGGTCTGACTGTGTAGCCCAGGCTGGTCTTGAATTCATAGTGATCCCCCTAGCTTGGCACCCCAGATGGTTTTATTCAGTTGTTTTTAGGTCATCAGTATCATTTAGGATTATTTTTTGAGCACTGGGCCAATGCTTCCCTTCACAGAAAGAATGCACAAAGAGCCTATATTTGAGAATTATAGCACATACTGCTCTCTATTATAACACTGATTTAAATTTCATTTAAATCATCATCTCTCATGTTTAGAATCAATTTTGTTACTAATCTTAAAATATAACTTCTGAATGTTTCTATTGAGGTTCTATAAAGAGTATAGGCCAAGAGTTATTTTATTAATCTATTTTATTTAAGCTAGCATAAAAATAAAAGTATATATGAATTCACTTTAGTGCTAATACAAAAGATACATTGTGTTTAGATTAATCATATATTGGGAAAATAGTTTTTCANTGCTTTTTTTTCATCTCAGAAGAAATAATTCAGGAACTAGAAGAGAAACAGCNTAATATCTGCAATCAGGTGCCTCTTTCTGATTGTCTGCAGGTGGTGATGTCTAGGAAGAACGAAGCATTTTTCTCTTTAATGTCGATCCCTGAGCAGATCTGTGGCTGTCACACAAGTCTGTCCCTGCTTCCAACTGCACCTGTTTGATTCAGAGTTCACATTGCAAATAATGACATAATTATCTGCTTTGGGAGATTATTGGTANGTTATGAGTAGAAGATAATGGATCAGGTACATTGGTGCGATTTCTAAAAATGATACTTGGACAGATGATTCTGTGAACAATGAGTCAAGATGGATTTTCCAGACTGGACAAGTCCTGGGGACAAGCAGGTCAACATATTTGAAAGGACTTTCCAGGCTCTCTGAAGTAGAAAGATTTTACCAAACTGAGGTGAAGTTTTTTGTTTTGGTTTTTAGGTCTTTAAAAGAGTAACTCCCACGTANTTATGGAAATAACCATCTGAGCTCTCCAGCCTTCCTTCTCCACCAGTGAGTCCTTCCTTCACACGAAATTCTCTGACCTTANCTCCAATTATTTCCAACCCCACTCGTCTCTGGTTTTACTCAATTGCCTGTCCTCTAAAGAATTCCTGTAAATGGCCCAATCACTATTTTTTGCCTCTCTCCTATGATTTCCAACTACTTATCTGCTCATTGTTCTTCTGGTTCCGTATGGGTAATGAGCTGTACGCTGTGACTTGTGTGCTCAGGTCTCTGGAGGGATGTCTGAATGTCGCCATGGTGATAGGGAACCACAGCAGGGCCCTTTGAGAACAGAGATGGAGCTCAAGGGCTGAGGTTTACTCCTGGCAACACTGATTTAAGTGTTCTCCCTTGGAAGAGAGCAGGAGGTAAATAAAGGTACACAAATTATATTCTGATTCTTCAGTGCTGGGAGGCCTTGGAAACCAAATTTAATTCATGATTTCAAGAAAATAAATCTTGGCTTTGCAGTCTATCTCTCCATTCCAGTGGAAATTTAGCCAACATTCAGTCCTGGAAAACGTTGCTGTGTCACCTTCATGTTAGTGAGCATGGAGAAGTGTGTGTGTGCATATTCAGTGTCTCAACACTCAAGGAAACTAATTTCTTGGTCTTTTTTCTGTAGGCATAGTTTGGAAATAATTCGTGTTGGGAGTGGTGGTAGAATTAACTACTAACNACATTGTTATATCAAAGTCTGTAACANAGGACATAACACAGACACATTTTCCTGGTCTCATTTTAGAGCCTTGTTGCTAAGGCATGTCCCCNCAGACNCTAGCATCTACAGAAACACATTCCACCGAGTCCACAACTAACGCTCAGTCACCATTTAACTACTGTGGGCTGGCGGGTAGGAAAATCAAGATAGTTGCAAATCTGATTTGTTTTCATCCTTAACTTTTAGAAAGCAAGTTCTAAACAATATATTCTCTAAAATGTCACCGATGTTCCAATAACTGTCTCTCAATAGTCACATTCAGAGAAAGAATCATTTGTTGACTAAATCCAAGAAAACACTGACTCACAGGACTAAGGTTAAGGAAATGAAGTGACAGCACGTTCGAGGATTGACAATGGAGGCTCTAAAGGGGTAACACACNGGGCTGTGCGTTGTCATTCTGACTCTTGTCTGTAGAAACCTTTGTGACGCAGTGTCTTCTCTGGTTTCCATCTACTAGTTGGACCCACCTACTTCACTCGCCTTTAGTCTCTTTGGCCCCACGTGGTGCTAANTATGAAAAAATGTTTGCTATTCCTGGACCAGGTCCTCCACAAACAGTTAAGGCCCAGAGAACTTTAAGGATAATGGCAGGGTTAGGATGCAATTTCCTTGCACAGTAACATGGTGCTTCTCAAGGTATACTGTATCAATACATATCAATACATCACCACACTGTATAGGGCAGAGTACCTGCACAGCTAACAGTGTCCTAGGTGTTATAGATGCCACTCATCTGAGGAAAACACACTGAGGACCACGGTTTTGAAGCAGGATTTCAACCCTGGCCACATAGTGTAGGAATGCAGAAGGGTTAAAAATTCCTGACATTCACATTTTAACCCAGACTCATCGGTATTAGAATGCACGTGACCAGGCTTCGGTGCTTTTCAAAATTCCTTTGTGTTTCCCAATNAACAGCCCATACTGGGAACACTGCCTAATTTCATAATAGTTTTTAGCTTAAGCTATACATTAGAGTTACCTGATAAAGTTATTTTTAGTTGTAATATAACTAAATTATCATAAAATTTACTCTTGTACAAGTTAGCAATTTTTACTTACTAAATGATTCCAGCAATCATGCTGATCAATTAGTATGAACATTTTCACCACCATCTAGGGCACTTCTAAAATTCTAATGTGTGGTTTTGATACAAAGAGCCCCCCAGGGCCTCTGGAGGACCCAATAGAACACAAGAGGATGAGCTACTGGTGAATTTCCAAACAATTGCTTAAATCCCTTGTTTTCCCTCNTCCCTCTCCTCGTCAAACAGTCCTTTCTGTAACTTTCATATCAGATTTATTTCGTTACCCCCCTCTCTCCTCTCTCTCCTCTCTCTCAGTATCTCTTTCTCTACCTCTTACGGTCTTTCTGTCTACTTTTAGCACCCACACATACAAACAATCATATATATTTGCACATTATATTAAAATTAACTTTTATAAATTAAATGTATTTAGATTTTGCATATGAGTGAAAATGTGATTTTTGTCTTTCTGAGTCTGGTTTAATTTAACATAATGATACCTACTTCCATGCATTTTTTTGCAAATGTAATAATTCAATTTTTTGGATGTCTGGAAAATATTCCACTGTGTATCTGTATCGAACACTTCGCCTATTTTAGAACCTCTGAATTCAGTAGTTGAGAAATCCTTTGAAGGAATCATGCTCCCTTGTTTTTTCATGTTTTTTGTGTTTCTGCGCTATAGTTTGTATATCTGTTATTTTAGATATCTCTTCAAGTTTTATTTGGGACTTTTTTTCAGCAGCTTGCTCTTGAGGCTTCAGTCTATATTAAGACTCAGAGAAAAGAAAGCAAGCTATTATAATACTAGCATGAAATGGTACAAGATATAGAAATATAACTAAAATTAATGAAACCCACTAATATATCACTAGTAACCATAAATAGAAACTGGCAAAAACCAATCTAGAATATCATATAAAGTTAAAATTTACTTAGGATAGGGGCCTAGAGAGATGGCTCTGCATTTAAGAGCACTTGTTGCTCTTACAGAGAATCTGGGTTTGATTCCCAGCACCCACATGATAGTTCTCAACCATCTGTAACTCCAGTTCCAGGANATCTGATGTGTTCTTCTGACCTCTGTGTGCACAAGCACCCACACAGTGCACAAACATACATGCAGACAAAACACACATAAAACAAAATGAGTAAATCTAATAAAAACAATTTTAAAAATTATTTAGGATGAATGGTGAAATAGAAAATGATTGAAATAAAGGAAGGAGGGGGAGAAAGGAAGCAATGTAGATGAGAAGCAAGGCTAAAGAAAAGAAGAAAAGAAGTGAGCAATACTTTGGAATAGGTGAGAAAGAGCAAGAGTTCATGTCTCAGTTACTGTTCTACTGCTGTGAAGACACACCATGACTGAGGCAACTTACAGAAGAAAACATTTGTCTTAGTTAGGGTTTCTATTGCTCTAAAGAGACACATGATTATGGCAACTCTTATAAAGGAAAACAATTTAATTAGGGTGACTTACATTTTCAGAAGTATAGTCCATTATCATCATGGTGTGACATAGTGGCATGCAGACTTACAAGATGTTGGAGAAGTGGCTGAGAGTCCTACATCTTGACTCACAAGCAACAGGAAGTAGTCTGAGCCACTGGGTGTGGCTTGAACATACACGAGACCTCAAAGCCCACCTCCACAGTGACACACTTCCTCCAACAAAGCCATACCTACTCCAACAAAGCTTATAGTGCCAGTCCCTACAGTGGCTTCAGTAGAGGACTCAGTGTGGGGACTGGAGCTGACCCAGGATCTGGGCCACTGTCCATCAGTGTTTTCCATACCCATGTTCAACTGGGCAGCGGTGGATTTAGTGGGTTATCAGAAGAATAGGAGGAGGAGAAGAGGAGAATATGAAGTTGGGAACAGTTGGACAGGAAACTAGGGAATGTATGTGATCATAGTTCATTCATAAATATATGGAGTCTCAAAGAACAAAAAAAATTAAAACAAACTACTAAAAGTACAGCAGAAAGAGAAAAGAAGGAAAACAGGGAAGAAAAAAATGAAAGGGAAAAAAGAGACTGCTTAATAATTTAAAAATATAGACAAAATATGATAACTTTATGAATTGGAATGAAAATACAAATTTTTTAAATAGGATAAAGTAAAAATATTGCTAAAAGTGTAATAAAAAGAAAAAAGGAATCACAAAGAACAAAAATCACAGATGAAGTGTCGAAGCAACTTCCTCTCAGGTTCTCAGAAATCAGACTGACAGTCACGTGCACAGGGGGCAGGGACGAGCTAGAGGAACTGTGGCCTCTTCCTGTGGTTTATGTTGGTGTTGAGCCTGTACTGGACAAGTAGCTTCCCTTCTTTGCAAACCAGGGGCCTCTGTTGGTCACACTTAGCGTTGCTNTCTGAGGGCTAGGCAGATTTTCCCTTCCTCCTAAGACTTCCCCAAGTGTACACCCGGGGTGGCTGCTGTTCTGGCTGAGGGCGTCTTTCAAGCTGTGTTTGAAGAGAGTGTGGTAGGGAAACTCAGCACTCCAGGTAGCNGAAGTCCTGAGATCATACTTTCAGCATCTCCCATGTATTAATCACCCTGCTGGAGGGACACACTTCACAGCTCCCGGGCTCTGTAGCGGTGAAGAGGACACAGGCAGATAATGATCCACACACTGACCCCAGGCTCCGGGCTATCAATTGGTAAGAACTGTTCTTACACCAAAGGTGGAACAGCCTTCCTCTAAGCCCTAACTGCATGAGCCAAGCTTCTCACAGCCTGTAATTTTCAGCTAATGTCTGCCGCCATCACTTACTCGGGCACAAATTCCTCCCAGGGCTGACCCAGAAGATGTAGCAGGTGAAATTCAGGCTTCCCTAACCCTAGTTGTTCCCTGTTCTCAGGTCCCTGGGGAGGCTCTGTTTTAAGCAATAGGTTTGTCTCTTAAACTGGCACCCAGTCACTGCCCTCTGAGTTGTACAGAGTGATAAAATGGGATTTCTCTCCGTTGCTGACCAGGGAGGAATGACAAGCTCACCAAAATGCTGAGCTGTATTTGAGGCTTGTAAGGACTGTGGGTCTGTCTTGAGGATAGGACTGCCTGACTCATGTCACCTGAGACATCTGGCTTACTTTTGGGATGAGGTTTCTGCTTCCCTTTCCCCTGCCAGGAAGTGACATNGCTGGAGTAGTGTTAACCTTGGTTTGTTTCTTCTCCCGCACATAGCATGCCTTTTCTCGGGGCTTTGCCGCTACTCTTCGGTCACTGCCTCTGTGAATCACTGAGGCTCGCACCCTTCCTCCAGGATGCAGTCTGTTCTATTTAACACTGACTCTTCTTGACTGGGACACACAGAGGCAGCCTTTAGTCCAGGGAGGTTTAAGCCACACTCCTCTATCCTGAAGTTCTAGAATTCTCCAGCAACTCTACCCTGCTCCGTNCTAGGATTTTACTTTCTAATTTCATTTGCTACTGCTCTTTTACCGGCAACATGCAGTCTTCACTGTCATGGGCTTTCTTCATACTTAGGCTGTTTCTTAATGTCTGCTAGGATGGGTGATGTTCCCAAGCGGTGGTGGCACATGCCTTTAATCCCAGCACTCGGGAGGCAGAGGCAGGCGGATCTCTGTGAGTTCGAGGCCAGCCTGGGCTACCAAGTGAGTTCCAGGAAAGGCGCAAAGCTACACAGAGAAACCCTGTCTCGAAAAACCAAAAAGAAAAAAATAAAAATAAAAAAAAACTGGTTTGGTACGCATGTCATAGGCCTTATTGTTCTGTGTAAATCTTAGAATCAGTTGATCCAGGTGCCTGAAATGACTCTNCTGGGATTTTTATTGAAATCGAATTGAGTTTGAAGAGGTCAATTTCTGAAGTCTTTATTTTTCTTTAATAAAATTTTTTTTCATAAAATATATTTTGATCAAGCTTTCCCTCTCCCCTAACTCCTCTCAGACCCTCCCCATCTTCCTACTCACCCAACTTTATGTCCTTTCTCTAGCTCTCTTTAAAAACATAAAAACCCCAGAAACAAACAAACAAACAACAAAAAAACCAAGAATCACACAACCACCTCCCATAAGACACAAAAACAGAAATCAAAATAAATAAGCAAAATATCAGTGAGACAAAAANNNAAANNNCCCNAANNAANNNAAANT
>LZPO01075985.1:174162-187691 GCA_001675575.1 Neotoma lepida | reverse complement strand
TAGAGCGCTTGCCTTACATAGGCAAGGCCCTGGGTTCAATCCCCAGCATGCCAAGCACAGAACTATAGCGAAGAGAAAGCTCAATTACAAAGGCCCATTTGCTAAATTTCAGTTGCCAGGACTAAACCATTGCCCCTAGGTTCTATCAGAAATAGTTCTGGACCTCAGGATGCTGAATTACTGTATAGAGTTGGTGGAGTCTGCTGAAAGGATATAAGGGCAGGAANCCAGCTAGGAGCTAATCCCCNGCCTGAGGAACCCTCTCTTTCTGCATAACTGCCTTCAGGCTGCTGGAGAGACTTCTGTGCTCTCAGAAGTCATTCAGACATACTCTCCACCATGTTTAAAGCCTTCTTCAACAGCCCNGGGCAAGTGGCAATCACTAGGTAGCATGACTTTTATTGTTATGTCTTCTTAGACTAAACCCTAGCAGACTCCTCTAATGTCCACTAGCCTAAGCTAATTGTGGTGTCTGCAGTGGCACAGAAGGCTAATCTTCTGTTGACCAGATGGCCATTAGAGATTCAAGTGTATCATTATGGCTGACTTCTCTATCTTCTCCAGGTAGAAGCATCGGCACTTATCTGGTAAGCTTTCCAGGGCTCTGTTCCCCTGGTTGGACTTAACTAGACCATCTGAGAGTTTTAAAAACACCAGCCAAACAGGTCTGATGTTNCCATTAACCAGTGTGGGCTCAGTCAATACCACTGTTTTAGCTATTCTTTTCAAAGCNGTTCCTGTCAAAGTTTGAAAACAAACAACTAATCAACAACAATAAAATTGCTTTTTTCAATGTGGAGAATAAGAATGTTTCCTTGGGCATTTAGATCTGTTCAAATTCAAATCTAACTTCAGTCCAGTTTACTCAAAATTCTGAATGCACACCCAGCTACCTCCTCCTCCTTAGATAGGACCTGATCTCAGAAACATGGAGTTGAGGGTAGAATTTGGTTATATACTTTATTATTTCATAACACNCCTCCCCCAACTAGAGGCTCTTTCTTGCTATTGTAGTGTCAGATTGAGGAAAATGCTCAGGGACCTGTTGGTGCCTTCTAGGCTGATGGTTATGCAAAACTCAGTCTTTCTTATAAGATATTATTTCATGTTCCTCTGAAACACTTTACTAATGGCATTTTAACTTTTCAAAGTATAGTTCACAAGTCACAAACTTATTGTTACCAAAGAAGCCTGTTAGAATTACACATTTATATACTGCACTTCAAACCTAATGTTTCAGCAGCATCGAAGGCCCACTAAGGGAAAGCTGTTGCCTCCTAACCAAAAGAAAGGACTCACCTCTGAGTGGAGACACAGTTGGGTTAACCCAGTTGGGCTAGCCAATCAACTGGCCAAGGGTCCNCCCCTTAGGAAGGCTGGTATTGTATACAGAAGAATCATAGTGAGAGGAGGAAGAACTCACTGTTTATTGAGACAATATACATTTCCTATCCCCAGCATTGTCACGATGGGCAGCCATAGTGTTTGGCTGTGTCTGCTCACCTTTCTGAGTCCTAAAAAAGAAGTAACTTTTCTTCTCTCTTTTCTTTTTTCCCTCCTCTTTCTTGGGCAGAGCCTCTGTATGTTTGTTTTGGTGCTTTGGGCTTGCTTTCCCTTTCTCTTCAGCCTCACTCCCTACCATGTGGCTGTTTGTCCATCATGTGGATGAACTCCATGCCAGCTTAACTCAAATGCACGGCCTTTTCTCTTTCTTTCCTATCTTCCCACTGCAGGCAGCCGCCAAGACTTCCAGCTTGCCTGCCCTGCAGCTTTTTATTTTAAACTCAAATAAAATTGTCTTCAAGCTTCCTTTTGAGTCCATTCTTAAATTCTTTTATTAGTGAGACCAAGAGTCACAAGGGGGGACCCAGATTTCCCCAGTACTTCAGCGACTCTAGAGGGACTCTGAANATTTTCCAGAAACTCTAAAGAATCTGTGTAAAAGCCCAGGAACCTATGTTTTANCAAAAAACTCTCCAAGTAATTCTAATTCAGGATAAACTTTGAGTGTCACAGATCCAAACTCAGCATTTTCTCTAGCTGTCCGCTTAGAATCCTGGTCACACCCCGGGTTTCTGTGTGCAAGACATGGCCCAACCTGTGTTCTTTTACAGAGCAGAGCCAAGGACCAAATCCCAAGATACTACTCGATCGATCCCTAAAGCCTGTGATGATGCAANCCCTCCTAGTCTTCTTCTTCACTGCTGCATATCTGAGAAGTACTGGATCAGACAATCCTTGGGAGAGGTAGATGTGAATGTCTGTCTTCAAAACAGGAATAAGGACCAAGCTCCCAAGAAATTATCTTAAAGGCATTTCTCGTCCAGAGGAGTAGACAGGATGGGTAATATGAGCTCATGCTGACAAAAGAGAACTTGCAAGTCTACTCAGAATTTATCTAGAAGTCCTACTTGGAGTATAGGCAGACTTGACACCTTTTCTATTATTCATGGCTTTGGGGCATGTGGTAAGAATCCNAGGTAACAGAGAATTTGTTCTTTTTGTTTTTATAACATTAAAAATGGAATTTAATAATTTGAACACTATAATCAGAAACTCTACCCAGTTGGGTGTCTATGCTGTGTTCTACACACCATTTCCACCAATGTAGTCCAAGTCCGTGTTGAGCATGTTACAACACTGCTATATAAGGGATGTGCTGTTAACCTTAAATCATTTCACTTAAGCTCCTGCTAAGTCTTAGCTGGTTGTTTGTTTCCATTTTAAAAATAGATTTTTGTACTGGGCAGTGGTGGTGCACACCTTTAATCCCAGTACTCAGGAAGCAGAGACAGGTAGATCTCTGAGTTCAAGGCCAGCCTGGTCTACAGAGTGAGTTCCAGGACAGCAAGGACTACACAGAGAAACCCTGCGGGGGAGAGGGGAACTAGATTTTTGCATCTCTATCATGGCTAGTCCCCACTTTTGCCCTTACAGAGTCATGTATTGCTAAACTTCTGGAAACATAAAAGGCATTAGCTTACCTACTATGGAGGCTATCTGTATAACCAGACTGACACTTCCAGATGAAGTCATCAGTGTCCCCTTTATTCATGCCATTTCCCCCCTATTGATCATAAACTCCCNGCCTGTTCCCTTATATCTGAGGGATGAAATATCGAGGTAGATGAAGACCCATCAGAAGTTCTGCTGTCCTTGCCGTAAACACCCTGCAAGTGCTCATCACACCTTACGTTAGCTGGCCTTCCAGGCTAGTGACTCGTGGCTTCCACTTGGTTAACCTTTGGTATTTCTCCATGGGTCTTATGCCAACTNCTCCTCACTCCTTAGAGTGGGGGCAGCAATTGTTTTCTTCTCCCCATTGATGACTCCAAATAAATTTGAATAAAAAAAGTATCACTGGACAATATAAGCTTCTTCAGTTACCTTCCTCTCTACCTGACCATTTGCCTGACTGTGACTCTTACTATTCATTCCCTCAGAAAGTAATAGCAACACTTGCTNATACCTGTGTCCATCTTGTCTTCCTAGTCCCCTTCNGACTTTCCATTTCTTTAGCTCCTTGCTCTTNTTTGTCTCTGGGCTGGCTTCCTTGCTTTCACTTCTGCTGCCTCATCTCTGCTCCTTNCTTTTCTCCCTGTACTACTTATTCAAAGTGAGTTAATGACCTAATCATTANACCCAAAAGCCCTGTCTCATTTTTCAAACTCTGAGAAGCATGACTTCTTTACATAAAACTCACATTCCTCATTCTCNCTGCCATATGTGGTAGGTTCTCGATGTATCTAATCCCAGTCAACAAAACAGCATCCACTTTGAGACTGTTCTCCCAACTGAGAACCTCTTTGCTCACTGTGTACTCCATCTGCAGGATTTCTTTTCTAAAGAAACTTAACTTTTACTTGAATATTTTAAATGATATAGCCCCAATATTGAGTTCCAGCTTCACTCTTAGCTGGTTAACACATCAGCCGAAGCTGATGATGGGAAAATCAGCTTTGCTTCTTTAAAGTGGTTTGAGTTCTTCAAGCCGCTCCCACTTCTCTTTTTTTCACCGTCTGTACGCATCCTCCTGATGCCTTAAGATCTATCACAANGTTATTTCTTTTCTCTTAAGTCCTGTTGGTCACCTTAAATGACTGTGATTTACTTTTCCCTGAATTCTTATATTTTTCAGTACTCCTCATGTTATGTGGAGTAATAATAAAATAAATAAATATGAATCAACTTATTGTAGCATCTTTCTCAAATAGCTGTCATTTTCTANCACTTGAAAAGCCANATCAGGACCCTACCCTTTGTCTTCCAACAAAACACCATCTGAGAACTTGGAAAGCCATACTTTTAATATTTTGTCTGTAATTTGTAAATCAACAGAAAATTCTTGTGTAGACATTTACAAATTTTCCCCAGATGCCCTAATTTCAGTGCCTTGTGGCAAGATCGCCATGATACCCACTGAANAGCCAGATGCAGAGGGGTGGAGGACAGCAGCTAAAAATGATTAATAATTCTTGAAATGGATCTTTTGTCAAAGTAATTCCTTTGTGAAGAAGGAAGAAGAGGAAGAGGTAGAACAGGGAGCTGGAGCTGGAATTCTTTGCCTTAGAAAAAAGACAGGGGCAGGAAATGTTGGCAACTCAAAAAGCATCTAAAAAAAGCTATTGTACGAGTGACAGTGAGCAGCTGTTTCATGTTCCTACTCAGAGGAGGACAGATGCTCTGGGTATTCCAAAGAGACATTAGGAACAGTCTCCAGACTCTAAAGTTGGTCTAATTGTGGAGCAAGCTAACACACTGACAATCAAAGGGCAGAGGGATGCCTGTCTACACTGGAGGGTCAGGGTGGCACCATCTTTGGAAGAAAAGGTGCTAGAAGAAAATGGTATTGAAGATATTGCCCACTCGGGGTTTTATCTGCTCTAACGAGGCCACTTATGTAGAGAAGTTGATCTATTACATCATATATGAGCAAGATTTTTAAAAATTTATTTTTATTTTTTAGAAAGTGTAAGCTAGGGATGCCATCTATATACGCTCAAGGAAGAAAGGTTATAGAATATGGATGACATCATGGGTAGATGTAGTTGTTGACACTACAGAGACAGACAGCTTCTTTAGGATCACTAGTCCCCAGCTGTGTGACCCCAGATAGGTCATTAAATGACTCAAAGAATCAGTTTTCTCTTGTACTTTCTTCACAGGAATTTTGTGAGTGGTGACTGAGACACAACCAATGTCCATTTTTGTTATTTACTGGACTTGAAACACCTTCTAGGCACTGTGCTAGGCATGTTGCCAAGAGTTCTCTTCTTCACAAAGCAATCATACAAGCCCTGTATAAAATAAGACGATGTAATGACTTTTCACCAGCGTTACATTCTTTAATTAAAAATGAAAGCCCTGGGTATCAAAGCCCAGCCTGCTGAGTCCCCTTACCTTTCCCAACCACGAGACATTTCCCTGATGTCTGTAGCATGTCTTTGACGTCTGGGATGGAAGACCAATTTGCCTCCACCCCCACGTGGCTCCACCTGTCACCATTATTATGTGATCTCTATAAAATTAAACTGAGAATGTACTTTTTTTTTCATTACACTTTTAAGCAAAGCCATAAAGCTCACAAATACAGTGTCTGCTTAATTAAATGAGTGGTATCAGAAAAAATCCTTGTGTTTAATTTCATATCTTCAAAATAATACAAATGTCAATTTATATATTCATGTTCAGTGTGAACTATAACCTATTTCTTGCCATCTGATGAGCTTGCAATAGAGGGTTTGTAGCCAGTGGTTGGTGCACAAAGTATATTTTCCTATGAGTCATTGCTGTTTTCTTCTTCTACTATTTACCTTCAGAAAAAGTCATTTTCTCAAGGGTCCTAGGACATGAATCTTTAAGTCTTCTGTTTATGTTGGTAGAGAGATCATCATTTTGAGTTGGGTAGCAGTTATTGCATATCAATATAGGCACCTGGGAAGGTTTCAATTCTCCATTTGAGAGCCAGTTAAAAAGCACAGCTTGCTAAGTTCCCCATGCAGCGTGTGTATTTGTGTGTGTGTGTGTCCCCTTCTTTAAAAGGAAGTGAGGGTTCCAAGGAGTAAGGATAATAAGCATATGCACTATTCCTAGCAAAACAAAGAGTTCAGTATGAAGTGTTATATATAGCTCAATGCAAAATACACTAATAGCTCTCTCTATGCTAATAGGGAAATTTAAAAATCTAACCTGTAGGGTTGAATTTATATGACTGACTCAGAGAGAGTCATCATAATTGGAATTTCAACAACATGTTTGGATGATAGAAATCAGTGGAGCATGACAATCTTCAGTTTGAGTTATACATAAAGATAGCTTAGGACTTGAATGAGACATGCATGATGTATAAAGAAATCCTTAGACACTATGAAAATAGTTTACCACTGTGAAGAGAAAAGAGAGAAGGTTAAATTACTTTGGCTCTAAAATCACATGTAATGCAAAAGCCAACTGAGCTAGCCATTGTTGTTTGGAGAATATTGAGTATGTGAAGATGATTTCAGGGTATGGCTGATGCTTTTAGAAAGAAACAGCACTAGTGATGATGAAAGTTTTAAATAATTCAAGAATGAGTAAAGAAAATAGTATTGTATTAGATTTGGTAAATACTATCACATTGGATTCTTGAATAGAAGATGCTCAAAGTGCCAGCCTTCAAAGTAGGGAGATGGAAGCTGAGTCCCAATGCTACCATTCCTGTCTCCTGGACCTTGGAAAAGCTCTTTGCATCACTAAACTTACTTTCCTCATCTGCAAAGTAAGAGAAAATAATGACTACATGAGATGTGAGGGTGTGAAATGATATAGGAATATAATCCTTGGCTGATGAAGAACATCAGCTATGGTACTGATAGTGATAAAGATAAAAGGCAATAAGAAGAGGATATAGGAAATCAAGGTCAGGTAGACTCTACATCTGTCTGTCTGTCTATCTATCTATCTATCATTCATATATCATCTATATATCTATCATCTATCTACCATCAATCTATCTACATCTATCTATCATCAGTCTATCTGTCATCTATCATCCATCTACCTACCATCTATCTATCTATATCTATCATCCATCCATATTTCATTTATCTCTCTCTATTTNTCTATATCTACCTATCATCTATCCATCTATCTAGCTATCTAGCTATCTGTTAAAAGCAGCTCCTCAGAGGAAACAACTGTCTTGTGATGCAATAAAGAATCAGTCCCTTGCTAGGTNCTGGTGGCACATGCCTTTAATTCCAGCACTTGGGAGTTATGATTCTATATTAACTTTACAATAAACAATTCTCTATAATGACAAGTAAAATGATATATCTGGATACTTTCCTGTAATGTGGAAGGTGTGAAGGAGGAACATGATTCTTTTTTGTTGTTGTCATTTTCAAGACAGGATTTCTCTATGTAATAGCTCTGGCTGTCCTGGAACTGGCTTTATAAACCAGGCTGGCCTTGAACTCACAGAGATCCACCTATGTCTGCCTCCTGAGCACTGGAATTAAAGGCATGCATGACCAAAGCCTAGTCATCTAGGAGTTTATTAAAGAGATTGCTTTCTCACTTTCACTACTCTACCGAGTAGAGATGGCACATGGCATATCAAAACATAAGGCTTTTTATTTAAAATACTAAGCTGACCCTGAAATGTATACAGAAATCAAAGAACCTTGTCTGTTCTAGACAATCTTTTAAAAGAAAATATAAATCTGAGGACTTAAGCTACCTGATTTTAATATTCTGTGAAATCATAGTAGTCAAGATAGTGTAGAATTAGCAAATCAATGGACCATAAACAGGAAGCACAGTAAAGTACACACATTTATGTAGTCATTTGAATTTTGACAAATGTGCTGAAGAAATCCAGTAGGAAAAGGAAACCTTCCCAAATACAATAAAGAATAAATACTATCACTAAATTTGATATCCATATAAAGAGAGTTAACCTTGATGCCTTCATCAGCATACACAAAAATCAACTAAGGATGGATAATAGACATAAACTAAAAGCTAAAGCCATAGACTTTTTGGAAAAAAAACATAAATATCTTTATGGTTTTGTGATAAGCTAAGTTGTTTGTTTTTTTAAATGGGGAAATAGAGAAGAATCAATAAATTAAGTTTCATCAAATGAAAAGCTTCTTCTATCAAAAGATATTGCTGACAAGATGAACAAGCCAACCATGCACTAGAAGGAACTATTCATGAAACATCTACCTGACAAGAGACCAGGATCCAGCATATCAGGGGNTTTTCCAATTCAGTGATACAAAGTCNGTGAAAATGGNGTAAAAGA
This sequence comes from Neotoma lepida, assembly GCA_001675575.1. NCBI lineage: Eukaryota > Metazoa > Chordata > Mammalia > Rodentia > Cricetidae > Neotoma > Neotoma lepida. The sequence goes on along the minus strand of LZPO01075985.1, from coordinate 179,401 downwards.
TGTAGGAACTTTGCAAAAGAAAATATATGAATGGCCAGTAACCATAAGAACAATGATATCATTAGTTATCAGGGAAATGAGAACTAAAGTCATGGTGAAATACCACCACATATCTGTAGTCATTCTAATCATCACAACATAGGCTGACAATCCAAAACTAGGCAAGAATGAGGAGTAATTAGAATATCTGTTGTGGAATATTATTTTAAGATGTGTTATATTTGTTTATGCTGTGGGACATTTGTTTAAATGATGCAAAGGTGTGTTGTATTCTTTTATTTTGCTTTTGTTTAACTCTGTGAAGCCACGATACCTTGCCTGTATAAAATACCTGGTTAGTCTAATAAAGAGCTGAATGACCAATTGCGAGGCAGGAGAGAGAAATAAGTGGAGCTGGCAGGCAGAGAGAATAAATAAAGAGGAGAAATCTGGGAAGAGGGAAGAAGGAAAGAGAAAAGAAGGAGAGGAGGATGCTAGGTGCCAGCCTCCCACAGAGTAAATGTGAAAATAAGATATATAGAAGTAAGAAAAGGAAAAAGCCAAGAGGCAAAAAGTAGACAGGATAATTTAAGAAAAGCTGACTAGCAGCAAACTAAGCTAAGGCTGGGCATTTATAAGTATGAGTAAGCCTCTGTGGGAGGTTGGGATACCCCAAATGGAAGTATCCATTTGGGAGCTGGGTTGTGGGCCCCCCAAAAGAGAAAAGAGTGAACAAGTAAAGAAACAATCAACAACAAATACTTACACATTATTCATCTTATCAAGTTACTTAATGACCCAGAAATTGTACTCATAGCTATTGACCCAGGAGAAATTAGACCATATGTCTACAGATGTGTACCATAGGGTAGCATTTTTACTCATTAGTAATATGCTTGGCTGGTGTCTTAGTCAGGGTTTCTATTGCTGTGAAGAGACACTATGACCATGGCAACTCTTACAAAGGAAAAATATTTAATTGGGGGCTGGCTTACAGTTCAGAGGTTCAGTCCATTATCATCATTGTGGAAAGCATGGCAGCATACAGGCAAACATGGTGGTGGAGAGGTAGCTGAGAGTTCTGCATTTTGATCTGCAGGCAACAGGAAGTGAACTCTAACACTGGGCATAAATTAAGCATAGGAGANCTCAAAGCCCACCCCCACAGTGACACACTTCCTCCATGGCCACACCTGCTTCAACAAGGTCACACCTCCTAATAGGGCCACTCCCTATGGGGCCCATTTTCTTTCAAACCATCACAGCTGGTATGCATGAAACTCTGGGTTTGATCCCTAGGATCAAGAAAAAAAAGTATGTAAAATGTATAATACAGCCTTGGCACAGGGAGGAGCGTCTTGGACCTGCCTCAACTGAAAGTGCCAGGCTCTGGGGACTTTCCATGGGAGACCTTGCTTTGGAGGAGGTGGGAATGGGGGGAGGGGTTGAGGGGAAGGCTGGGGAGTGAAAGGAGGGAGGAGAGGGGGTTCTGTGGTTGGTATGTAAAATAAACAGAAAATCTTTTAATAAAAAAGTATAATAATATTCAAAGAATGTTTATAGTAGAGTTGTTCATAAGAGTTAAAAGCCAAAAACAAACAAACAAACAAAGAACAAAAACCACCAGTAGAGTAATGTAAAAATAATTTCTGCTTTGGTTATCAATGGAACATTATTCAGCAATTAAAAGGGAAATTAAATTAGTGATTCTATACAATAACATGGGTGAATATCCAAAACATGACACTTGGCTAAAGAATCATCACACAAAGCTATCATATGTAAAAGTTCTTCTAGAACTAGCAAAACTACATTGTCATGGGTGTGAGAATAGTGGATGACTGTAGGAGCTACAATTGACTGGTAAGAGGCATGAGGACACATTTTAGAGTATTGGGTTTGAGTTATATGAGTGTATGCATTTGCCAAACTTACCTAATGTTTCCTTAAGATTTGTGCATTGTATTGTGTATGAATTTTACCTTAAATTAAAAAAAAACAAGATAGAAACAAATGTTGAATCCTAATTTTAAAAAAAAACACTTTTAGGGAAAAGTGTGCTAGTATTTGGTGTTGTTTTCATACCCATGAACACATATGAACTGATGGATGTCTAAGCAGAAGGATAATGTTGGAATTGTTCTACAACCAAGCAGACTTAGTAAAATGTAGGCAGGATATAAAGTTTCTAGTTGAGCATTCTTTCAATTTCTAAGTTTGACTATTTTTATAATAAAATTCCAGAAAAAGAAATGAAGGATGCATGTAACAGTTAACACCCAGGTAAGTAAGTTTGGTTATTCTTAAGTGTAGATCAGCTAGCCATGAAGGTTTTAACCNGGCAGGGTTATTATTATCCTTACACTTTAGAATGACCTCTGTGCCTAAAGGCAAGATGTAAGCAGAGGTGCAGACAGTAACTTCAGGCTGGGTTATCAGTTAGGTATCAGTTATCCATGTANAAGACTGAACAGCTTCAGAGCTAGACAATTGCACTATCAGAGGTTTTCACCCTGGGGGAGGTGAGGGTGCAGAAGGTGGTATTCCCTAAGTGAGTGTGTGGCTGTGACAACCTCTGAAAGCAAACAAAGGTGGCGATAAAGCAAGGAAGAGAGCGAAGGTACATGAGGTGTCAGGAAGGAAGGCGAGTGTGAGAATACACGCTGGATTCCAGAGAAGGCATGCTGACTTTGAGGTTTACTAGAGTGTCNGGAGGTAAAGATATCTGTCCAGGTGACATTAGCAAGGACACATTAGAATTCCAAGAAAAAGACCGTGATGGAGATATGGACTTTTGAAGTGGCAGGTAAAAGTCATGGCCATCCAGGAGAGAACTAGGGAAACACCCCTGAGGGCACCAGCCCTTAGGAAGTGACTGAGAAAGAAAAGCAAGGCTATAGGACAATGTTTAACATTCTCCAAAGAGTACAGAGAAAAGTTCACACACCAGAAAGGTCACTGCCGGGTTGTNGTAGTGTGAAATTGGCAATATTTTCACCAAGGAAATGAGGCATCTTTTCAAGCCAACAAGGGAGATAAAAGGAAAAGGAAAAATGAGAGAGGCCCAAGGCTTTGAGAAGAGCTCAGGGGACTTCAGGCTACATCTTTTAGATGTTAGATTGGGGGCAGCAATGTGATCTCCTCAACAAATCTGAGATGGTTGGTGCGATGGGTCATCTTGATTGTCAACTTGATGGGATCTGGAACCANGTAGAGGATACACCTGTTGGGGGGTGGTCTTTGAAGGTGTTTCAGAGAAGGATTAACTGGAGAGAAGATCCTCCATCAGAGTGTGTGGAAACTGGCAGACAGTCCAGATAGAAANGGATCCACAGGAAACTATTTCTGCTTGCCTAGCTGCCTGCTTTTTCTCCTTGCTGCTGAGTGTGTCTTTCCCATTGCTGTGGCAGTGATGCTGCTCTCCTCCTCTGATACTGGACTCTGGCTTCTTCAGCCTTCCAACCTGGACTCAAGATCAATGTCTCTTCAGGATGTTCCAGTCTTTAGTGTCACACTGGAACTGCTGAAGTATCCAGCAACATTGCCTAAGAAGCTACTGGTTGTTTCCTCAGGCTCTTCAGGATGCAGCCAGCCATTGCTGGACTCCCCACTCTCTACTGTGTAAGCCATTCTAGTAAATCCTCNCTACATACATCTGCCTGTTCATCTAGGGAAACCCTGGCTAACATAATAACACAGTTGGTATAGAGACAGGGGGCTGGGAAAGTGTGGCCTTTGAGACTTCCTGATGTAGACCACTACTTCTTCAATTTAGGGNCAGTTAGGATCAGCTGGAGGACATGTTGAACCACAGAATGTGGGTACTACCACCAGAGTTTCNAGTGCACTAGGGCAACAGATGAGAAGTTTAACTGTGTGAATCTGGGCAGAACCAATATCTAATATGATACCAGATGATGTGAACACAGNAGGACTGGCAACCACACTGAGAAACACTAGGGTAGAGGGGGAGAAGGTGTCACACAGCTTCCAGAGTCAGCTTCTCTGGTCAGNTCCTCCTTGACAGAGGTGCTTTTCCTCCCCACCACTACATCCTTCTGATGACGGTGTAGATGGTCACTACATCCTTCGGACATTCTTGATAGATGGAGTCTTCTTAATTAAACTTCACCTTGTAGAAATTTGAGGCATTTCTGAGGCTAAATTCTCTTTCACAAAACAGGCTCATGATCAAACTGCATCCCAGGATTCCTGTTTTGAATACCGTGGGGACATAAATACAAAGAAATACCTACTGTGGAATTCCTCCCCATCCTTGACTGCCACAGAGAGACCCTTGGCTAGAGCAGATTAATGGGCTGAGAGAATCTAATACAATATTTATTGGTTGTTTGGGCACTCATAAAAACCNCACATTTACATCAGTTTATCATTCTGCTTTCATGACAAGCTAGTATTGTTTAGATCAATAAAACAAGCAAGCAGACAGTGACCATGGTATATCACTTTTTGTAACAGCTCCTGGTAGAGACTCCAGTGTACTCTGACCTCTCCTAACAAGCTGCTAAATTTCTGTTTATTTCANACTCATCTCACCTACAGGTCTGCAACACATAGAAACACAATCTACTACTGGAATAATTGGGAGTTTTAATGTTGCTTTTTTTTTAATGGTGAAGTTGTTTTATGGCAGTTAAGTTTAGGATGCCTAAACTCTGAGAAGATATGTTCTACTCTTCATATTTATCCAAAACCTTGAGATTATGGGGGTCTTGAGGTGTCTGCAGTGGCACTGTGGTATGGGAATAGCAAAACCTACATCCGTGGAAGATAAGTGGAAACCTATCGTCGTAAGCCTCTCTGGTGTTGGTACAGAAGTAGTCCTGGGCTGTCCATGTGCCCACAAGAGAAACACAAAAGGAAGGAACAGGGATCAGACTAAGCAGTAACAAGGACCATGCAGCCTCATGGCAAAGATCTTGGTGGGAAGGTTGTCTAGTTCAATGATGGTGGATTGTAATTCAGAGAGGTATTCCTACCAGCAAAAATAGTTTACATAGAGTGAAGTATATAAACAGTAGAGATGGGGTGAAATAGGTCAGGTCAGCTATATGATACTTTATATGGACCTATAAATGACATATAGGTGAAATAGGTCAGCTCACAGTGAGTCAACGGAAAGGTGAAGGATCCAACTCCAGGAAGTTAGAGCGGCACAGTCACTGTACTCATCTCCCTTCCATTCTTTCATCAGTCCAGGTTCAGTTTATGATAAAAGAGATTTGCCATGTCCTGAGAG
>LZPO01075985.1:86676-127159 GCA_001675575.1 Neotoma lepida | reverse complement strand
AACTTCTGCTCTTCCTATGCAGTGAGACAACCTGATAACATAGCATATGTGCTCCCACCTGGAAGCGCTGGGGTGGAAGGGAGGAGCCCAAATTCTTGAGAGAGCAAAGGTAATGGTCTGTCCTCTTGGTCCCCAGCATGTCTCACATCTTGCCTGTCTCACTCACAGGACTCCCCTTCTTGACATCTGTAGGAGCTCAGGTGACTCCAACCACTAACCTGGGAACAGATGAAATAGTTGAAGATATGCAATGGCGAGAAGTATCTTGGTGCCCTTCAGCTGGCAAAGCTGTTTTTGGAGGCTTCATTGCCTCAGAACCTTCCCTGTTTCTTTTGAGATGAGTCTGGGGCCCTTATTCCCGGAGGATCTTGCACGCTTCTGTATCATTGTGTTCTCCACATGGCAACGCAACGCAATCCTCTCAGTGTGCTTGAAATACAGAGGGTGGTATACATTAATATGAGGGTAACGGCTCTCTGCAAGGCCCTGAAAAGGTATTGTGATAGGCATATCTTCCAAAGACATGGAAAGAGATTAGANGGAAAGGGAACAAAAGATACACATTGGGGCTGAGGAAGAGCTCAGTTGGTAGAGTGTTTTCCAGCAAGCACAGAGCCCTGGGCTCATTTCCAGCACTGCATCCACTTGGATGGGGCTGCACAGCCAAAATCCCAGAGCTAAGGAGGTGGAGGCAGGAAGATCTGAAGTTNAAGGTCATCCTCAGCTACATAGTGAATTTGAGGCTAGCCTGAAATACATGAAACTCTATGAAAAATTAAAACCAAAACCAAAAGATACACGATAGCAAAATTACAGTTATGAAGTAGCAAGGAAATCATTTTATGGTTGGGGGGTCACCACAACATGAGGAATCCTATTACAGGGTCACAGCATTAGGAAGGTTGAGAACCACTGATCTGCAGGTTCCAACTCCCTTGCTGTGTCTGATGGCCTTGTGGAGTAGGCTTGGACTACTGGGATGGTCCCAGAGTGACTACTAGCCAATGGGGCTTCATGAAGCTGTCTTACACCAGTTAAGAAATAGAAATGGCATCGTGCTTAGACACAGCCTTGGGGTTCAGGCTGAGGTTTTATCTGTGCTTGTCAAGACCAATGCTAAGGATTTAATTCCCTGGTACAGACTTATACCCCTTGAGCTTTTACGGACACTAAATACACCACCAGTGCCCCAGCATTTGTGAAGTTCCTTCTAGCCATAATCACACAGATCTTGCCTCCTCCCACCACGATGTGTGTTGCTTAGCCTGTGATCCTGAGCAAATGGCTTCTACCCCTAGAAGTGTCTTTCTAGAAGCTGCCCTGTTCTGTGCTTGACAGAAATGTCTAGCTGTACCAGGGAAGCTACTTGTTTATAATTAACAGAGTCCTGAAAATGATCCTAGGCTTTGCCTTGTGGTNTCTGGACTAAGCCAGAGGGTGCTTACATTAACTCTTAAGCTATTGAGGGTGGCAGTTGGGCACAGGACACCAATTTTTGCAAAAGAGATCAGATNGAAAATATTGCTTTTCTGTATCCTAGATAGCTTACCAGGTTCCTATATACCGAGTCCACCGGCCATGTCTCATTTAATCCTTAGAAAATTCCTCGCAGTGCTTTTCATGTTTCGTAGGTGAAGAGGGTGGAATGATGTATCCTGAGGGGTATTAGCTGAGAAGCAATAGAGTTAGGACATGTCCTCCCTCACTCTGTTACCTGCCCACCAATCATACAGGCACAAAGTCACACTGGCTGCATTCTTTTATATGGAGATCGCAAAACACATATAATTATTTCATATGAATTTCAAGGCTATAATCATCCAGGTCTCAACAAAACCTTCAAATCCACACCCACAATGAATGCCAAAGCTCTTTTCAACAGAGTTTTTTGTGGGGGGTGGAGGGGGAGACAGATTTGTTAGTGTTTGTTTGAGTTCAAGTCTCACTGTGTAGCCCAGGCTGGCCTTTAACTCATCATAATTCTACTTGTCCCTGAGTGCTGGATTATAGGCACGCACCATCATGTCAGACTTTCCATAGTTTTAAACCACTGGAGTCATAAATTTCACATGTGTACCTATATTCTCCTGTTAGGGTTAGGTTGCAAGACCTGGCTGAGCCTCACATTCCTTCTGGTCTCCCTGAGGCCTGAGAACAACGCATGTCCATAGCGGAGTATGTGCTGTATACAGTGATGATCAAATAAGAGTCTTACTTTCATGCAGATGTATAGGCATCAGGTGGGGTGAGTATGTTTTCCTTTTCTGTTGCAGCTGGAGCAGATGGCACCTAACACAGTGGCTTAAACTGTATAAATCTATTCTCTCATAGTTCTAGAGGTCAAAGGTCTTCACAGAGCTACCATGAAGGTGTTGGCAGGGCTTCTTCCTTTCTAGATTCAGAAAGTAGGGCATTCCCTCGCCTTTGCTCCTGTCTGGAGGCTGCCCATGTGCCACGCCTTGTNGCCCCCTCTCTCCTTCCTCAAAGCCAGCCACTGTTTGGACCTCTCCTCCTGNCTTCTGCTCCCCTGCTCAGGTTTTGAATGATCTTGCAGTTAGATTGGCCCTTCCTGAATAATCCACTCGAAGTCAGCTGATTAGCCAAAGGAAACCTGAATCCCCTTTGCCATGCTGCATGATACATATTCACAGGCTGCAGGCATCAGTCTGTGGGCCTCTTTGGAAGGGCATTATCCTAACACACCAAGACAGAAAGGAAAGGACAGGAAACTGGACGGAAAATTGGTAAAACTCACAAAAGCATAACTCAACAAGGTGCCTGTTACCACTGCCCACTGTCTGAGCCCTTATTGGATACCCGAGTCTAAACTGAGGGCCGTTTATACATTTTGTGCACACATTAAGTCCTCAAACTGGTAATGTTTATATTAGTCCTATTTTCAGATTGGAAGAAGGCATGGAGAAGACGTTGTACACCTTGCCTGGGATCCATAGGGGTACCGAGATAGTGCCACCCCACACACACACACACAACCTTCCCTAGCCCCTGGCAGTTAATCCTAGCTTCTCGCTGTTGTCTGGCCTCCCACAGCTGTACATTTCTGTAACCTTTTTTCCTCCCTGTAACTCCCAGACCTGCTTAACTCTATAGTGAGAGGTGGGGGTAAAGTGAGACATGGCAAAATCCTCCAGCAGGTAGCTCTTAGGGGTTTGTTTTTCCTCTTATTCTTGTTGTTCAAGAAGACAGACGATAATTAAAATGTCAGAGCCCTTCATGCTTCCCTGATCAAGATAACTACTCTCCCACAGGTGATAGATAGAGAAGAGGGGGAATGTCTTCTGTGGGAGGAGGTCAGAACTGATTCTACAACTGAGCAAAGCTGGGAAAACTAAGCCCCCTGAGCTCCAAGGACAGCTGATTGCCGCTCCAGCTGATCCAGGACAAGTACTCACCCATGAGGTCTTCAAGAGGCTCCTCCCCACCCCTCCCCCAGAGTCCCATCTGTAGGAGCGCCACAGGAGTCAGTTCCCAGAGGGTCTGTCCAACAGCTTGCTAATTCCATCCAGTCTCCTCAATTCCCTTAATTCCCAGTTTCAGAAACAGGGGCGGCAGCTGTCAGGCTCGGCAGCTGTGTTCTTTGCCTCCGTAGCTCTACCTCTCCCTTCGCCCTCTTCAAGCTAACGAAGTGGATCACAAATAACTACAGGGATAAGAGTAAGGGTCTTGGGGAAAAAAGGAGGGGAAAAATAAGATGAGCTTACGGGAGCGCGAAAGTGTCAGGCCTCCTGAAGACCATGGGGAGAATTAATTCCCGTGTCCTGGCTGTAAATTGAACAATCCCTCCAACACCTATGTGCTCTCTACAGGTCAGCTCTCAGATTCACTTGGTTAAGGAGTCAATTTTTTAATTGTTTCAGTTTGTTGTTGACTTGTTCACAGTTCTAGTGTGCACGAGGCAACACCAGGCCTGCCTGTCCTATGTCAAGAGACAACACACATCGATGTTGGGAACAAATTGCTACTCAAGTTTCCATATATTTTTTTTTAAATATATTTGTGTGTTAGTGATTGCACGTATGTTTATGTACTGTATGTATGTCTGGTACTGTAGAAGCCAGANAGGGTGTTGGATCCCCCAAAACTGGAGTGACAGGCAGTTATGAGCCACCACATAACTGCTGGGAGCCAAACCAAGGAGTAACCAATGCTCTTAAACACTACATCTCTTTAGCCCCTATGCTTTCAATTTCTGTCTTTACCTCAGTGATTGGCTAAGTAAAACTCTTTTAGAGGCTTCATTGGGAAATCATGGTCTATGCAAAGTGAGCCTNGTGACCTTGTGAAGGAAGAAGTTTCAGATGTGGAAATAGTCGATGTGGAGTTTATGGTGGTTCTGGTAAGGAACAGTGGTGGGTCATGTCTCTAGGATGTTCAAGGTTTTATCTTTGAATGAAGTGGGGCATTCCTGTGAGACAATAGACAGGGGAACGTTATAACCCAGCTGTGTTTGGGGAGCCTGGGATAGAGGCAGAGAGGGTATTTAACGATTGCAGCTATCCAGGCAAGCAGGTTGCAGAGGCTCAGACAAGAGTGTCCAATACTGCAAGGCTGGCAAGAGACTCAAGGTCAGATGCATTTTGGTATGGAAGGTGGACAGTGTTCAAGAGAAACGTCAAGGATGACAGACAGATGCCATGGTTTTGAGTCAGTGTGACAGGAAGGGGGGTTGCTGTTGCTGAGTTGGGGAGCACAACATGTGAGGGAGACTTCATTATGACATATCAAGAGTTTAATTTTCAACNTATTGAGACTGAAATCTCCAGTAGAAGTCCAAAGAGGTGTGAGATGCTGGACAGCAGTTGNATGTACAAATCTGGAGTGTGAGGGAGATGTNGGGGCTGTAATGTAAACGGGATGTTGTCAATATTTAATGCTATGAGATTTAATGAAATCAGCAAGGTAGTAAATTTAGAGAGATGGGCCCTCTCTCCAAAAGGACTAACCAGGAAAGGGGTAGGGAGAGCGAGTCATACAGAGCTTGGGACAGTGTGGTCCCCTCAAGCCAAGGGGAAATGCTTGAAGAGAGAACATGGGCAAGTCTCCACTCTTCACTTTCTGTATTCGCAAGTCTCCACTCTTCACTTTCTGTATTCGCTAAACGGGAATATTAATGTTCGCATGAGGTTACTATGGGGATTATAAACGAGTTAATCCGTTTAATAAGTATGTACTAAATGTGGTCTCTGTGCCAGGGACTTGAATTAGAGTAACAGATAGTTCCCCAGCTCGAGTAGGAGATTACATATTTGTAAAACACCTAGCCCAGCGCTTGACCCCAACAGCGCTCAGTATGTAACTTTTTGCTCAGCATAGTAATTGCTTCTGTGTGGCCTACATGGATTTACACTCTCCTTGGCTTCTTGAGACCAATTAAAATTACTTAATGCTCATTAGTCAGAATGGGGAAGCAAGGGAATCTTCTCTTTCTCCAGTTTCAACCATGAGTTTATTGCTGTGATGCTCCGTAGGACATGTGCATTATCCCCCTCTTGATGAGGGGACTAGAAAGGACCGCTTTGGGGTTTAGTGAGAAATTTTACCTGGGCTGACCCGAGGGCCTTGAGGACATGAAGCCCCCTCAGGGAAGTCAGCAACCCAGACAAACCATGTACACAACTCAGTCCCAACTCCCAAGTTTAGAAAGAGGTGTACTGAAGCAAAAAAAAGCAATTTCAAAAGGCATGAGAAGATTTAACACATGGGAGGCAGCCAGAGGCCCACAGCCCAGCGACTGGGCCTGCTTGTGACACGTGTGGTCTGTGGAAGGATTCGAATGTCCCTTCCATCTATGTCCTCAGAATAGACACATGGCTTTATGTAAGTGAGATTTACAATTGTATTTCCCTACAAGCCAAGCATCTCTCCTTCACTTGGTTTTCTCCGAGTCTTCCAGAAGCCCGGGGCCTGGAAGAATGCCTCCTCTTTCCTGTTCCCCGCTCTTACAGGCTGCAGCTGGCACCAGGCTCCACAGGCCACGTAACCAAGGTAACCCCAAGCCCCAGAGCCCAGGTGGGACCTCCCTGAGGATAGCTGGAAGGCCACAGGCTCCAAGCAGCCAAGGTTGAATGAATCCCCCTGCTGCCTTCTCTCTCCCTTGCCATTGCCCTTCCCATCTGGGCTGCTGCCGAGGGAGGCTCCTTGGAGCCCGCTGTTTTCTTTACAAGCCTGGGTGACATTGCACAGGCCATCCANATTCTCTNACAATGCCTTTGTTTTGATCTGCACAGCTCTGCTGAGTTTCTTCTGGGCCTTGTCATGTTAACAAAAACAAATGTAATAATATGCACTTAAAAAGGCTCACACGTCTTGATATTTTAATAAGCTTTTGATTCTGTAGGGACCGCTGAAGCTTTTAAAAGTTTAAAGTTAATAAAGAGAGTAAAAGAAAAAAATATGAATTGTTTTTAATTATTATTGTACAGGATTAACCAAGCCAGTTGTGTATAGTTAGACAGTAGCTACCTTGCATAGTAGAGGCAGTAAATAGGTCCACAGGGGGGCTGCCAGAAGGCTGAGGTGTTTACAAGGCACTGGGAATGCTTTCACCAAGCACATAATTCCCCTTGCAGTTACTATTGCTTTTATAATGGATGTGTTCATTACAACCAGAGACTAATATGCGAATCCATCATCTTTCCCCTCACGGAGGACTCAGAAGTGCAGGATGGCAGGGGAGAGTGTGGGCTAGACTTTGGTGGTGAAATTACTAGGAGAGCCCATTAGTGTGCAGGTTTGGGTGGTTTTATTTTTGTTGCCATCACTGAGAGGAATTTTAAGAGGTTAAATAAACAATTACCAAAGGAGTGATAATTAAGATATTGCCAAGACAGTTGTTTTTGTTTTCTTGTGTGTGCTTTTAAGACACCTCCAGCAATGCCAGTGTCGAAAGCAAAGGAACCAGAGTTCTGGGGCTCTATTGTGAACTATGCCTATGACCATAGAAAACTGATTCATTCAGTCAACAGTTTTGATATGTTACCAACTACATTCCACACATTGTCTGAGGTGTGAGAGGTCAAACAGTGACTCAAGAAAGACTAGACTCTTTTCCCCCCAGGATTCTAGACAGGACACGCCTCAGAATCTCCTGAGAAGTTTTAAAACTCACCTGCCTGGACCCCACCCCAGACTTAATGATTTGGGGTAGCATCTCCAGGGAGTAGCCTAAGCACATAAATTTGGGGAACATGTTTGGGCTATTCAGGTGGACTCTAACTGGGGGAAAGTGAGTCATAATTAAAGGATAAAATATGGCGAGTGGTAGGAAGAAGGGGGTTTTCCCTGAGCTCCCCCGCCCTTTGCTCTTGTAAAAATGCCTGCTCTGTATTTCTATCTTAAGGCAGAGTCCCCAAGAAGCAGTCTCCAAGAAGGAAGGTTAGGAAGCTTACCCAGGCGTGATCTCAGGATAAAACCAGTTGGGGATAACACTAGNCANCCAATGCCTGTTTCCAGGAGTGGGTGTGACTTGGAGGAAGGCAGTGCTGTCCAGCCTTAGCCTTATTTTTAGGGAGTTGATGGATGACAATTATTGTTAAACACTACCACTCCAGTTCCTAGGAGCGAGAGAACAAAGGCCTCTCTCCAATAAGGCCATATAGGTGACATCCCACACCACACNTCACAGTGTCCTACACAGATTTTAAATGCAGGTTGGAAATACTCCAAAAGATAAGAAACTATTCATTTTCTTGCCCTAACCCATAAATAAGTGTGTTCTTGATAAGAACTTTTGAATATTATTCATTTTTGTTATAAAAATCATCTGGTTACCATTGTTGGTCACACAGTGAGTTCCAGAGCTGATTGAATGGCCCCAAATCCTATTCTTCCCCCAAGCCTCTCCTGAACAGTATGTCCTCTCTTAAACTTCCACGTGGGATGAGGAGTCACACTCCAGGGACTTCCACATGGGGTGAGGAGCCACACTCCAGGGAGAGAAGACATTATTTTTGATAACAAACTGAGAGGTTCCATTTCCTATCAACTTCAATGATGAAAAAAAGTGACCATTCCTTATTTTGCATTTGCTAAATATTCTTCTTGATCCTTCCCACTCAATGTTTTATGCATTCAGACAAAGAGCTTAAACCCTGTGTATCTCTGGTCCCGCATCCAGAAATGAAGGAGTTAATGTAAGCAGTTTGCATGGTTCATCTGGTTCTATGGTTCTATGATTCCTCAAGCCTGCTATTTTGGGTGAGGAGAACCAGACTTCCTTGCAATTAAGAACAGGCGATGCAGGGAGACGTCTAAATAAAAGGCTAGCCTGCTAGAACGGACGTGTTATATAGCTCTGCTAATGGACTGCGCTGTTGGAAGGAGACATTTGCTCCTTCTGTCTTTGTGGAGACTCTGTATGGTGGTCAAAGGGTTCCACATAATGGCTGAAGGACTACAAATGAGAAGGTAGTAGCAACAGGGAGAAAAAAGAACCAAAGATTGATTAGCACATTTGGGGTCCTTCTCTATTATCTCAGACAAACATAGAACATTTTATTCTCAAAATACTTTTCCATGTTTCAGTTTCAGTCAAAAACTTAGGGTAAGAAATCTCAATTACCTTTCCATTTTATGTTTATTCAAAGGGAGCTGCCTCTTATGAAGTCATTCCATCCTCAGGCATGTTCAAGAACATTTAAACACAAAGCCTAGAACTCTATTCTGGGAACTACAAGAGCAGTTGAGCTTACTGGAGAACAGTAAGCCGAAGCACTAGTACAGGTGGGACTCCCGGCGCTGGCAGTGAGATTGCTTAACAAGGGAGAAATGCATCTTTGATATACTCACTAGGAAAACAACTGTTAAAACTTTGCTCTTCAACCATAGGCCATTGGGTGGGCCAAACATTCAAAGAACTATTTGTATGAATATATATTTGCATAACATAGTCATACTCGTCTCCCCTCTTCCCTCTGGAATTGGAGATGAGCCTTTCAAGGACAATCTGTCAGGACTGGGAATCAGTTGACTGACAAAACCTAAAAGCCACTAGGATCTGGGAACTAGAAAGAATCTGTAATGACGAAGAAATTTAAGAAAAAACAAAAGTATTGCTTCAGAGAAGGACTGGCTAGGAGGATGTTAATGGTCAGACTTTGTTGTGTTGTACAGAAAGTGGCACACACACACACACACACACACACACATACACACACACATACATACACACACACTCACACTTATCCCCATGGCATAACTGTGAGGTGTAATAGGAGGAATTTAAAGAGAAAAACTTGAGACAGGTATCAGGGATGAGCCAGAACTTCCCTATTCCCAGGGGAAGGTGAACACACTGAAGGCATTTAAAAATTGAGGTTGAATTAAACCCTAGGATATATTTCTTATTGTCGGCAACAATTCTATGATGGCCTGCTGGGACAGAGTACATCTTCTTACAAGACATTTTCATTTCTAATTTCTTTAACTCCATGGAAAATCCATCTTGAATTCTCCACAAATCTCTGTGGTGTTTACTAAGTGAAATAACTTAGTGCCCTCGACAGCCTTCACTAACTTGGTATCCACCAGTTTCTCTAAATCAATAATAAACACATTAAATACTATTGGTCCCCAAACAGACCCCAAATGCACCATGCTATTAACCTCTCTCTACTGCAGGAGACCATCAGACACTGTTTCTTGCTGCTTAGCTGGTTCCACAAAAATTTGCAGCTGTTGACTGCTCCTGCCCAGTTTGAGAAGACAACCTCCATGCCTGTTCTTTCCTCATCAAGTCTACTTGGCCGCCAGGGTGCGAGGCTGGGCTGATGCCAGCCTATTGGATGTGGGAGGTCCAAGAGTTTGAGCAGGGGTGGGAAAGAAGATAGAAAAACTTGATTGTTCTTGCTGCAAATCCATTTGCACTGCCATTTTTCAATTCATTGAGAAATGTCAGCGTTCTTTCCAGTCTGGCGGAGGCAGATTTGACCAGGTGTCTCTACACAGAGTGGGTTCTCACAGTTTGGCTGCATGTGTGTCATCAAGCTAAAGAAGCAGCCAGTTTAGTCCGCCACCCCCCTTTGCTTCTGCCGGCCAGACACACTTCCCCATATGACAGTCTTATAAATAGCTGCTAAGCAGCTGCTCCTCCTCTCACCTCCTGACTCTGTCAGCTTCCCCCACCAGAAGCCCCTGACAGTCATACAGCTGGGATCTCCCCCTTTTCCTCTTTCTCCCCTCTCCATCCTCCACCTCTGGCATGCAACCACTCCCTTGGTGATGTCCAATGTAACCATCTCAGGATTGGCTTCCATGAGAGAAAGGGTCAAGCAGGTTGGGGGCTGGATTTGACCACCAAAGCAAAGCTGTCACCCGATTAAATAAGGGGATAGAAGGTTGGGAGATATTGCAGTCAGACACCAGACAGCCTGTAGTACAGGGGCCAGATGGCTGACCCAACAAAATCCCAGAATCATTCTGGAGTGAGTCAAATATTATAAATATCCATGGAGCTTCTCTCTCCCTCTCTCTCTCTCTCTCTCTCTCTCTCTCTCTCTCTCTCTCTCTCTCTCTCTCCCTCTCTCTCTTCTCTCTCCCTGTCTCTCTCAGCAAATGCATATAATAGAAATGCATTATTAACTTTTACAAAGTACTAAGTATATGTTCAAAGCTAAAATAAGGATAGGGTCTTGGATAAGAACAGAATACAAAGAGTTAAAGATTTGGAAGCCAATATTTAATAAGGAGCACACAAAATAGAAGTGGTGTTTTTTTTCCCAAAATTACTCCTGACTTCTATTAAAAAGGAGAGGGTCTTGCTCCCATGTATCAGAGCTTCAGGAATATTGAGAATCAAGAAATTTTACAAGAATTCATTGAGTGTTCACTATATGCCATGCATAGNGTGTACAAGGATCTTTCCTGGACTTAATCAGCCCCTGTTCTGGTGAGTGAGCCAGATAAGTAGATGTCCTAGAAGATGCAATGGTCAGTTTGCTTTTGGGAAAGAGCCTTGTGGAAGGATGAAGAGAGGTCATAGGACACTTGAGGTCATGTTGACAGAAGGACCCTCAGGAAGATTTGCAAGATCTTGTGCTCTCCCACCTTGCATCGGCAGACAATGTCACATGGTCAGACCAAGTGGTAGAATGGGAAAGTGGATTAGAATAGGGGAGGCAGAGAAAGTGGTGAATGTGGGTTTGGGGGAGATCCTTTTCCCCATTTAAGCTCAAGGGATATAGATTTCTGGATCCACCACAAGATCGCCTCCACTTCAGCTGTTTGGGGAGTATTTTAGAACATGAATGATGCTGGCTACCCAGAGAAGATGCTAGCCACCTGCTTGGGGCTGGCCTCTCCAGCTGTTCCTTGATCAACTCAAACTGGTAATTATTTCCTCCTCTAGCATCCCCAGCAGCAGGTCCCTCCAGCATCCTCACAGCTTCTTACTGTCACCCTGACCCCAGGCTCTGATCTTGGGAGATGTTCCAAAATAGAAGAGTGAGAGTTCAAAGCTCACCTTGTTCCTGGAACAAGACAAGACTAGTCCCTACTTGCTTAGATTGGAAGTGCATAGTGATTTAGATGATATCCTGTGAGTTATTTTTTCTCTTACAGCAACACTATTGCCTGCAAGTCTTCATACCAACTGGACAGTACATTATGATGTTTTGAAAATCAAGATGGCTTCTTCAGTGTGTTTTCTATAATGTACCAAAGCAGGACCTGTGTTCATTGCTCTTCCTGCACTCTCTTATTTTGTCTTCACAGTTTCTAATGACAGAGGAGGAGACCAGGGTCACACGGCAGGAGGCACTTACTTGATGTCACCTGGAGAATGAATGAACGAAGGATCTGGAATCAGAAACCTAGATCTTTCTGAACACAGAGTCAAAGACCTTGGCAAGCAAAGTATCCCGAAGCAGTAGCCCACTGTAGAGGATACAATTTGTAGAACTCTTTCCACTTTAGGATTTGGAAATGAGATTTTTTTTTTTTTTACAGTCTGACCCATTACCTCAGAGGTTAATATAAGGATTTCTTTCTTAATCACCTAATTATATCATGACCTTAGTCTCATTAGAATAATTAGAAGCAAGTATACAAACCTCCTATTTTTCTGTAGTCCTAATTCTGGAGGGCTTAATCTTTACCTCTTTAAAAAATGATGCACAGAAATAATGGGAGGTAACACTGAAGAGTTTCATTAGGGTGTGTGTGTCTGTGTGTGTGTGTCTGTGTGTGTATGTATCTATGGGGGGGTCTCTGTGTGTGGGTCTGTGTGTGTGGGTTTGTGTGTGTGGGTCTCTGTGTGTATTTGTGTATGTGTGTGTGTGCTTATAACTGAACAACAGCTTTTGTCTAAAAATTAAATGTGACAAGAAATTAATCCACATTGTGATCTAATTATTTTTAGAATTATGAGAAAAATGTAAAGTGTCTCAACTATTTAATTTTGAAAAGTGCCTATGGAAATTAACTTTCATTATCTTTTATAAGGTTTCTAGTTTTCTTGCCTTCCTTAGGAGATGTTTCCAGCAGTCCCTAATTGATTTCAGGAAAGGTTACTAGCATCTAAAGTAGGGCTCTTTATATAACACCTGACTTTAAAGAACATGTTACATATGATACAAAGGTTTATTAAAGATCTAACTATTTAACCTCCTCTACTACCCCTTGGTTCTGTGAGATAGGGTTTCATGCCNCCCGGTCTGACTTTGGACTCACAGTATCTGTGGCTGGCCTTAAATTCACTCCTGATCCTCCTACCTAGACTTGATGAGTGGCAAGATTATTGATGTGTGCTATTATTCCTGGTTTAACCATTTCTAAATATTATCACCCTTGAAAATTAGACTACACTAAAACCATAAGTAATGGAGGATTTGGTTGATAGAGTGGACTTAGCTAACTGAGGGAAAGTTTTCATATTGGACTAAACAAATTCACAACTGTGACACATTCATCATGAATGGCTTGGAGATGCCAACATCTACCATGTTTGTCCCAAAATATATTTCCTACTTAAAGTCTTGGATTAGAATTGATCTTCTGGGAGAAAAAGACGTTGGATCCAGAAGGGACAATGAGACTTAAAGTAATTTAGGAACAGCTCTGCTTGGGTTTCCTCCAAGGGAAGGGGATTTATTCCATTAGTCATGAGAGAGNGGATCACAGTTGAAGTACAAACTGTGGAATTTCAGAAGTAACAGAAATTCCACAGCAGAGAAAGAGCAAAGGGAAAGGAGAGAAACAGAAAGGAGCATGTGACCTTAGCAAGAGAGGCTGCCATNGCAGGNTGTCACTGAGAAGCTNTGAAATACTAGTGAGTAAGGCCCTGAGGAGAAGGAGCTCCATGAACAGAGGAAAAGCCAGGGAGTGGTAATGCTCATTTATCTA
This sequence comes from Neotoma lepida, assembly GCA_001675575.1. NCBI lineage: Eukaryota > Metazoa > Chordata > Mammalia > Rodentia > Cricetidae > Neotoma > Neotoma lepida. The sequence goes on along the minus strand of LZPO01075985.1, from coordinate 113,800 downwards.
GAGTTTAGGTAGGCCCTTTTCGCAATTTTTATTTACTTAAATTATTTTTAATTAAAATATAAATTATATGAATTCCTCCTCCCAACCCTTCCCATGTCTCCTCTCCTCTTACCCTCCCATGTATCTTATGGTCAATGTTAGCACGTGATTCAACTCCCATCTCCTGAAAGATATGTTTACACACTTCTTGTTTTAGTTCCTATAGTAAATTTAAAAACTGACAGCCACATCCAAATGCCCAGAAGGTCTATGAAGTGTTGTCCTTTCTGATGGGAGATGCAGGAGGCAGACTGCACTCATAATCGGGAGAATTTCCTCAGCAGAACCACTTAGGCAGAGAAAGACTAATTAACTTGTCAAATTCTTCCTCTCACAAAGCATGAATGCAATGGATATCAAAACGCCATATCCCAGTGGTGCCAAGTGTCCATTTATTGCTGCTTTTCTTTCTCCAGGTGGGGATTCCAAAATNACCCCCACGTGAGCATGGCAGTCATAACATGACACACAGTTGCTAATGGGTACTGCTTGAAACGTGCGTGTTCGTAAGAGTCGGTATGTAACCTGCATGTTTGGTGCTATTCTTCACAGGCCGCTATAAGAAATTCAGCACCAGAAGGGTCAACAGTTTATGTGATAAAATATGTGATGAATGCTTCACAAACAAAACAAAACAAAACAAAACAAAAACCCAACTAACTAGGCTTTGTGTCAATATTTTTTTCTTTAAATTTTCAATATTGAAAATTTTTAAATTGTATTTCACCTTTTAATCTTACAATATCATCTTGAACATTTTTAAAGTAAATATATACTTTTAAAACTTTTTGTGCATATGTGATATATGTGTTGTGTTTTTACGGGTGTGTGCATGTGGGCNCATGTACACATGTGTTGTACATGCATGTAAAGGCCAGAGGTTAACGATGAGTTTTGCCCTCACTCTCCACCTTATTTTNGGAGACAGGATCTATTGGTGAACTTTGGATTCGTGAGTCAATTAGGTTAGCTGTACTATGAGCTCCCGTGATTGTCCTGTCTCCAGCTTTTGCATGGGAATTAGGGATACAAACTCAGGTCCTCAGGTGTGCACAGCACAAACTCAGGTCCTCAGGTGTGCACAGCAAGCACTACTGACCAAGCAATCTCCCTCGCTCAAGTATTTGTTACTGTGATGACAGAACCATAAAATCTACCATCTTAACAATTTGTAAGTGTGTATAACTGTGCACTATGGTGGTGTTAGTTAAATGTACTTAGTTGTGCAATAGGGCTCTAGAAACTTTTCATTGTGCAAAAGTGAAATACTTTGCCAATAATGTGTTCTCTTTCCCCATCCTTTAAATTTTACTTTCTACTGAAAAACAAATGTTTTTGAAAATATCAGACAATTTAATATTTTTTTATTTTGAGCTTTAATTTCCATTCTCATGAAAATAAATTCAAAATTTGCAAACATTTAAATATAACTTTATCTTAATATTTTAACCCTTGAGATACCAAGCTCATTAAAATATCCATTATATGAACATCTAGTTATATTAAACTAGTGATTTTGTTAGAGTGAAAAAAATTGTGGAATCTATGATAGTTTATGAATTATGCATGCCTTTATTACTCATCCCCAGCTCTTTCAGCAGAATATCCAGACATATGCAATAACAATTAATTCAGTCATTTTTGTCAGTTTGCCAACTTAAAGTCATAGAAAGGCCAAAATTTTACTCACATTTTTCAATTTTTGTCTCTATGAAATATGATTGTCAAGGAAGGAAAACAGAACATATTTTGTTTGACAGTTTATTAGCTTTAAGCACTTAGGCATATGGTATGTGGGCCTTTATTTGTACTCTTGTCCTGGTCCCCAAAATATAAGCATGCCTGGTTGTGACTGAATATGTAATTATCTCTCTTCATTGTGTTAGCATACATTTTGGAAAGTCAATTATTTGTTTTGTTTATCATTGTATCTCCAGTGTTGGGTACAATTCTGGTACATGATTGACCTTCAAAGAAATACACTGAATATAACAAGTCACCTTCATCAATAACAACTAACCAAGCTATGGTGTGTGAGCCAGGTTCTAGGGTCAGGTGGGGCAAAGATAGATAAGACACAAGATCTCTGTGAGTTCAAAGCCACTCTGGACTACATGAGATTGACCCAGTCTGGGAGAGAAATAGAGCCAGACACTGGTGGCACACACACACCTTTAATCCCAGTACTTGGGAAGCACATGCCTTTAATGCCTGGGTGGAGAAAAATATATAAGGCGTGAGGAAACAGAAACTAGAAGCTTCGGCTGAGGAAGCTCATTCGGCTAGAGGCCTGTCGGCTGAACTTTTTCAAGCTGAGGAGTTGGTGAGGTAAGAGGTGGTGGCTGTGGCTTGCTCTGCTTCTCTTATCTTTCAGCTTTTACTCCAATATCTGGTTCTGGGTTTTTTCTTTTCTTTTCTTTTTTTTTTTATTGAAAGACCTTTTTAATATTCGTGTTACAGTAGATGATGGCAGTGATCCATGTAGGAATAGTCCAGTGGTCCTAGTCCAAGCAGTCATGGCACTAATGGCAGTCTTAACAGTACTGATGATGGTTGGTGTGGACCGTCCGTGCCAAGCAGTGCTCAGATGGTTGTGAATGGCTCATAAAGAAAAACATACAGGTGTTAGCGAGTCAAGGGCACTTCAAAAGAATGCACTTTTGAAAAGACAAGTCGAGAAGTCTACTCTGGATAAGAAAACAATTGAAGAGACTGTGACATGCGGGATCCCACAGGTCAGGAGAGAGAGCAGTGGGAATGGGCAGGGTGGCCTGGAAAGGTTTCCTTCACAATGGAAGTGACTCACAAAGAAGNAAAGCGGGGTTGTTACAATCAGGGAGTAGCAGCAGGAAGCAAAGAGGAGTCTGACCCCTCCTGCCAGCCATAGGGCATATTGGACGCCAGAGAATAAACAGTCAGACTTGAAAGGGCTGCAGGGGATTTAAAGTCATTGGGGAAGACCCAGGTGTCAATTAAAGGAAAGAACTAAGAGAGCACTCTGAGGAAACAAGTGACAGCCCTGATTTACTGGAATATATGGCACCTCCAGGCAGCAAGGTGGAAGCTNTGATGGGACGGAGTTGAGTGAAGATNAGGGGGATGGGTCAGGAGCCAGNGAAAAACAGCCTCCCTGGGACATGGAACGGTTAAGAAAGATGTGAGGTTCTGAGCTTCTTTGGAATACATGTGTTAGGTGGCTTATGCTGCTGAACTGATGAAGACAGAGGAGAGGTAGTGAAAACTCATTTTCACCAGCTTCCTTGGAACAACTAATAGATTACTGTCTTGTTGTCAAATGTGCATGAATCTTAGATAAGAAATGAATGTTCCTTCATTTAAAATATCAGTACACTAACACTGGCCTTGCANGTCAATGAAAATGAAATTTATAAACAGTCAGAGATTTAGAAAGGTAGAATGAGCTTTGTGAGTCTAAGATACAATTATGACATGGAGCTTGGTGCAGATTTCAGACACAGTAGTGTAAATCTGCAGAGATTAGAGANCACCAGTTTCAACCACTTGCTGGCATTTTATGAGACACCAGTGTCTCAGAAGACTGATCCTAAGATATCATCAGCCATGTTGCAAGTCAAGCTGTATGAGGAGGGGCATGAAGAAAGATCGGACTGGAACAAGATCAAGAAGCCAGGCCAGGCATCTAGAAGGTTCTTTNGAGTTGTGGAATGAGCATAGTCATAAGCACTCCACTGACAGGGCTTCTGCTTCATTAGGGAAGTCAGGACCCCATTCATGCCAAACAACAATGGTCTTGGGTAGGAAACAAAGAACAACTTGGCAGAATACTAAATAAATTAGCAGCATGGAAGAATCTGAGTCATATTTAGGTCAAAGAGTGATTTCTCCAGCTCTGGTAATATCCACCCCCCAAAGCTTGACTGTGCTCAGATTTAGACATATATTTCTCTCAAAAATTGTAATGTACTGTAACTTCTCATGTGTTAATGTTTGTCACAGTGGGTGTTGACATGATGGGCATTTAATTATCTGAGGACTGCTGTACTTTCAGGTTTCTTAAGTAATGAACTTGATTCTATACCAAAGTATGAGGTACTCGCAGCTTCTCGGAGACACTGGGGACTCTTCCATGGGTCCCATGAGAATTCAGCTATTCACATACACCCCAAGAGGATAAATGAAGCAACTGTCTGGAGATTTCAGGAAAACTACTGAGTCATCTTAATTATCTGGATTTACGTAAAATCTCATTTCAACAGACTTTGAGCTGCCGTCCTAATTATTTTGGGTCTTGAGGACTGTTTGAAAGAAGTGAATCATCATTAGGGCATAGATCTCTGATATGTAAGTTGTAACCATTGTAACAATGTACAGTATAAGCAGATTTAATGGGCTTAAATTGTCTAAAAATTGCTTTAAATGAAAACTTTATTTTTTTTAATTTATTGTTTGATAATCTTATACAGCTGTACAATGTGCTTTGATCAAATCTACTCCCACTCTCTCCCCTCCAACTGATCCCAGACCACACCTCTTTCTCCTAATTTCATGTCTTATTTTGTTTTTAACTCACCAAGTCCATTTAGTGCTGTCCATATGTGATGGGAGTAGGCCCATCCACAGAAGTGTGGCCAACCTACCAGGGGCCACATCCTTGAAGAAAACTGACTCTCCCACCCCAGTAGCCANCAACTGTCAGTATGTCCTCAACCACTTCACCCATGCTGGAATTTTTACTGGCTTGATCTTGTAACGATCTTGTGTGTGCAGCCACCGCTGTTGTTCTTAAGTGCCCTATCATGTCTGGAAAATCCACTGGCTCTGACAACCTTTCTGCGCCTTCTCCTATGATAATCTCCGAGCTTTGGAAAAAGCGAATATGACATCTGTTTCCCATTTGAAACTGAACACCCACATTCTCTTACTCTCTACATTCTGACAAGTTTTGAGTATCTATACTAACCACAACTACTGTGAAAGAGGCTTCTCTGATGATGGCTGAGAGCAGCACTACCCTGCCAGTATAAAGATAAATATTTATAGAGCAGTTTGATGCTATGTTTATTTAGCAAACTAATAGAAGTAGGTCTGTTCCTAAGGCCTAAGACCTATTCAGCCATGAATTCTTGAGGTCGTATACAGAAGCAGACCTGAGTTCTGTTTTGTGGAGTGGACCNTAAATCCAAATGTAAAGTAGTTGGTTACTCTCATAATATTCATGCCACTATTGCAACAATGGGCATATCTCGATAGGCTGATTGTTATTGTAGCTTTCAGTTGNCTCTTCTCCCTTAGCAAACTGAATGCTCCTTAGAGTCCTACAAGAGCTAACTAGTAGGGAGGAAGCTTCCAGGTTGGCACCAGCTTGATTTCTTCTTGTACAATTCAAGTAGCTGTTGTCTTCAGTGATAGGACCTACTTTCAAGTTCTGATGGGTAAGCAAGAGCACTGGNNATAGCCTGCACTTTGAGGGGTGATCTACAGGACATTTTCCTGGCCAACACCTTCAGGAGAGGTAACTGATACCTGATGTGAGACTTTTGTTTGACAGTCTATGACATCTAAGAGAAGCATTATACCTCTGTGTCAGCTAATTCCATCTAAACACTTCAAATGAAAATTTTATTTTTTAAAGTAATAATCCACCTTAAGTAAAGATAAGTAGAAAATGTCCATGTTGGTAATATATTTACCATGAACCCCATCACTGCCAAATTATGGTTTTTATTCAAAGTTATATTACCTGAAAACCTCTGAAAAATCTAACTCAGAAGCTATCAAAATTGTATATATGGCCATTGTTAAGACATTTGATTGTGTGCAACTCTCTTGAAAGACCACAGGTTTCCTAAACATCTTTCTCCCTTAAGTGTTTGAAGATACCTTAAACTGTTTCTTAGTAAACTTGAGTTTGCTGCAAAAAAAAACAAAAGCAAACTATGGTTCTTATAAAGCACTGGGTTCTGAGTTTCCTTGAATGAAAGCAGTAGTGTGTTAGGATTCCCATCGTAGTCCATTTTGTATCACAGATACTTTGCTTGGATCATCTTGTGCATGGTAGGGGTATNGTGAGATTTCCACCTGAGAGCAGCCCTGTCTTGTCCTAGCACTCCCTGTGTGGTACATAATAGGCTGCTTTGTCCCCACCCCTGGCCCTTCCTCTGGCCATGTAGGCACTACAGGAGGACATGGAGGTTTATATCCTTACATTCTTACACTCTTACAAAAGGTTTACTATCACAAGGCCATGATATGTTGAATACCATTAAGAAATAGAATTAAAACACCGAAATATTATCCAGGGGCCTCCCATAGTGTCTAATGCCTACAGGGTGCTAGATATTTACTACAAAAAGTGGAAGCCACTTGAGGCATGCTCCATTCTCAAACATGATTATGGTAGAGCTTTCGAAAAGCAACTGCTTCCTGNAAGAGTATAGTTTGTTGCAAATTTCCTTTTTCATTTTAAACTTATATTTTATCTTAGTTTTAAAATATACATTTACTTTTATATGTATAAGTGTTTTGATGGTTGTGAGCCAATATGTGGGTGCTAAGAACTGAACCCAGGTCTTCTGCAAGAGCAGAAAGTGCTCTTAACCACAGAGCCATTGCTCCAGCCCCCCAAATTCATATTTTTTGTTTGTTTGCTTTTTTGAGACAAGGTCTCTCTACATAGCCCTGGCTGTCCTGGAACTCACTATGTAGACAAGGCTTGCCTTGAACTCACAGAGATCTGCCTGCCTCTGCCTTTAATCCCTCTGAGTGCTTGGATTAAAGGTGTGGGACACCACACCTGGCTCCAAATTCATACTTTAAGCTATCAATTGCCATCAGTACCTTGAGTTCTATTGGCAGCCACAAGGCCAGTGTGGTAGGCAAGTGCTAAAATGATGGCCAAGAATTTTGCCTTCTGGAACTCATATTCTGTGTTCACTCCTTCCTCTTGAGTAGGATGAACNTCAGTGAGTCACTGAACTCACTTCTAAAAGACAGCTGATGCTAAAAGGCATGGGACATAATTCTGAGCTTAGATTCCCAGAGGTTCTGGAGTGCCCTGCTAATTGACTCTTGCCTTTTAGCCCTTTTAAAGCTCCCTTGTTCATTTGGCCCACAAGCCTTCTCTCATGTCTGTGTCTGAGGAAAGCCAGCTGCAATATGGGTGACTCCAGAAAGAGCTGCAAGTGACAAGAAGTTGATGTCTTGGCGAACAACCAGCAGGCACCTGGGCCCTGACAATAGCCGCATGTCTGAGCCACGTAAGTTGGCTTCTGGGGGAAACTCGAGAGTCAAACCTTGAGGTGACTGCACTCCTGACTGACACCTTGAGTTAGCCCGTGGGAGCCTTTGAGAGAGACACTTAGCTAACTCTGCCTGGCTTCCTGACCCACAGAACCACAAGACGATGAATGCCTTGGGTTTCAAGCTAATTTGGGAGACAGTATGTTCTAGAACTTAAGTAATCAATGCTGCTCCTGTTTTCTTCAGTTTTAACAGTCTGGTGAATGCTGTTCTTCCTTGTATACGGTACTGCTGCTCACCAAAATCTAACCACACCCACTGTATTTTAAAATGGTGTATGGTCCTTTTGTGTTCTAAAACAAACAACAAAACAAAACAAAACAAAATAAAACAAAACAAAACAAAACAAAACAAAACAAAAAAAACCAAAACAAGCACAGACCCTCCTTGGATTCTTGGTAATCGGAAATTTTATCAACATCTTTTCAACGTAGTTTTTTTGTTTTTTGTTTTTTTTCCCCAACTACACCAAACCACCTGCAATTCCCAGTCACACCACATGTTCTTACGCTCCCCTTGATTTGCCCTGCAGTTCTCCCCTATCTAGAATGCTCAGCAGCCTCACTGCCACTCTCCAGAACTGTTGCCCAACATCCATCAAGATGCAGGCCAAGGCGTCTTCTCTCTGCTGCCCTCTCCATGACAGGCAAAGCAGGACCTTACTTTCTATAGTTCTCAGTTTTTTTTACCATCCTCTCCCTGGCTCAGCTACGGTCTCCCATAGGTAGTCTGCTTCTCAGAGCGTGAGCCAAGTGGGGCCAACCTGACTGGGCTCAAAATCCTAACCCTACCTCAGTCAGCTGGAAATCTTNCACATATCCATCCATTGAAATCTCAATCTTCTAAAATGAGAATAATAATAACTATTTCTTAAAAACACGACAGTAGGTTAAGTGAAGAAGAATATGTGAGGAGAGCTCAGTGGAGGGCCTCCTGGCACTAGGTTCGACACATTATTTTTTATTACTAATTGTATGTGAAACTACAAAGACTAGCACATATTCAATTTCAATTAGTGTCTCATGATTCTATCAGGATTGTTTGCACTTTCACTGGGGAGAAATTACATAAAGAAGTAAAAGTAGAATTTCAGACATCATGAGCACCTGCGTTGCCTCCTCCANAGACTAACCCTGAGTGGTTAGTATTATTAATATTAAAATAACTAANAAGTTAGCAGGTAGNGGAGTGCAGAGTTCATTTGTTCACTGTACTATTTGTCAGGAGTCTGAAAATGAAGAGGTTTTCTCCAAANTAAAGACAAATATTAATACGATGCAGTAGTTGTAGTCTTGAGGGTGCAGAAAATATTTCCATTTTTCTGAAAGGAAAAACAATTGCCAGGAAATGCACGTGAGGTCTGTAGTGTTTGACAGGCTCTTTCCAGCTGTGGGATGCAGTGGGAGGGGTACAGGCTGAGANACCCAGTGATCTGGCTGCTGTGTGAGCCTTAGGCAGGCAGGACACATGGGTGCCATCTGCTCAGAGGGGGTGGGCTGGACATGCCCAGTCTCCCTGATTCATGGCATTGCATGAAGCAACAACAGAGATAATGCATGTAAAGACAATATTTGAAACTTGAGGAAAACAGAAATGCAGGCTGTATGTATTTCTGTGGCCTCCTATTTAAACAAGAAGTAGCCAAGCACGTGTGAGGACAGCAAGGGGAGCTATAATTGAGTCTGCTTATGGAAATGTGGTGTTTTTCTTAAAAGCTTTCCAAAAAATTCTAAAGGAAGTCATAAGACTAAAAGTCATTTTAAGGAACTTTTTTTTTTCTTTTTGGAGTAGAAAAGATTTTTCATTTTTGGAGCTAAAAGAACACTTTAAAAAAAGGGATCCAGTATTTAGCATGAGGGAACTAGGCTGCAAGGCAGGAGACAGCTTCTTCACTCGGAGCTTGAACNCTTGCAGATGCCAGGAAGCAGGTACCTTGGCTCCTAAAGACCAGTTACATCTCATAATTGTGTTTAACAACTTGTCTTAGAAGGGGCAAACCCAACTGAGCTTAAACCTTTGTTCTAAGCAGGTATCTGGGTGNAAAATGAAAAATAGAAGACTGTTACAGGTAACCACAGGTAACCACGATCGNTCTTCAAAGGCACACATTNGGGTANAGAAAAATAACNAATGCAAACAGATAAGCATTGTTTGCATATGCAAGGCCCCAGGACCAGACTTAGATTATCCTCTGGAGACCGAATCCACTNGTCACAATGTGGGACAGAAAGAAGCGTGTGGATGTCTACAATGCTAAGTGCCTCGAGGAAATAAGGTAAAACAAGACAAGGCCTGCAGACCAGTGAGAAAAATCAGTCTGATGGAAAATTGACAAGCTTGTTTAACTGGGGGCATAAGAGCCAAAGGCTGACCCCAGAGACCTTCGNGACACACCAGGAGAAGTCCTGTCATCTCCGTTAACCTGTTCAATCACATGACATCACGGCATTTTTTTTTAAAGTCAAAAATCAACTTAAATTAACTTTTTGTTGCCATTGTGTTTTAAATTCTGATTTCNTTCTCTTCTTTCCTCTACACTAAATTATTAAAATCACCAACTGCTCAACAATTAAAAATATTTCAGAAAGCCGTGATGCCAAATTTGGATTGACTAAAGTGAAACCCAACAGAAGGAAAGATATTTTCAACATTTCTATGCTTGATGCATTGTTTAAGGATACGGCAACATGGGATTTAAGCTGACATCTTGCCTTTCCAACCAGCATACATGTTTGGTGCCATTAGAGCCTAAATCTGGTCAGGAGGCACCTGAGTGAAACCCACTAATGTATTCACAACACACTGACTTCTTTTCTTGTCTTACTTCCCTTTTGAAACATGCTTGAGCTATGACATGATGATACAGTAAATAGAACAAAGTTTTGTTTTGGGAACTCAGAATGCAGACAAATTAAAGAAGTTCTTGGTTTCATTTTAGAAGGAAGTTCTGGAATTTTAGAGAACCTTACTAAAGTGTCATATATAGAGTTGCACAGTAGCCATCCATCTATCCCTGACCTATATTGTCTCTTCACCTAACGCCGTGTAGTAGCTACAGGCTTATACAAACAGAAGTGTACAGCCAGAGTCACAGAGAAGTAGAGTTGCCCTTTGCCTCTGCATGCAGGTCCGCCCCAAGCACTGCCTTCCTCTTCCAGCGAGCGGGTGGTAGAACCCTGAGCAGGCTCTTTCCCGGCCAGGAGGTTAAAATCATGTANGACGGCTCCTCCCACCACCCCTTTATCATACGGTATATTTTTCTATTCCATCCAGTTCAATAACTGGGTGCCAGTAAACTTACTAAACTTTCACTGTTCGCGGTGCTAAAGATGCAAAGATTGACCTCGCTTTTTTAAAGTCCATGGATTAATGACTCCTTTCACACACCGTACTGCATTCTAGGAAGGAAGTGGGCTGTACTTTACAAAGTTGGGGCGTGAACTAAATATCTTATGGCAAATCAACTCATCCCCCCCCCCCATGGAAGCAAACGTTCACAGCGGTGCCAGTGGTTACAGGTTGATCAAATGAAAGCCTCTTTAATGCCAAATATGGTTGGAATCCTCTACAGTGTCACAAAGTGATGAACGGGAACTACACTGTCGTAAATAGGGAGCNCTTGAGATAGGAGATACTCTGCACAANTCTCAGAGCATGGGGAATACTTTCAAACACTACCTTGCTGGGCCACATGAGGCTTGCCTTAATTTCTGTAAGTTAAGAAATAAAATGTGGTGAGATCAAGCAAGAAGCTACTCCGTAAGGATATACTAGTTAAGAAGGAGCAGGTGCAGGTCTGGAACCTAGGTTCCTGGCCTGAGAGCTCATGTTCTCCCTTCTGGGATATTCTGAAACTGTCCCAGAAATGTCTCTGGGGTAACAGAGGCAGTCACAGCAAGGCACTGAATTTTATTTAAAGATGTAACTAAAATGCTCACCTAGAACTTTCTAGTTTTCTTAAAATATTTGCCTTCTTCCTTGTATANTTGAAAGTAAGTGTATCANGGACAGGCTGCACTCCTCTGCAGTAGCTCACTTGGCAGGGATGAGTTGTCGGTTAAGCATTATTACCAGATTGCTTAGTTCTTGGTTTTATTTCTATGACCATCTTTAAAAGAATTTCTCTTCAGTTTTCAGGTTAGGAACTCAACATACTGATTAATTAGAAAAAAGAAAACTAAGAAGCTGCTTAAAAAAAAAAAAAAGAGGTTTATAAAGACTGACCCTGTTTGATTTATACCCAGGTTACCTGAGAGCTTTTAGTCTGTCTGTTTTGTGGTTTAAATGAAGGAGCAAACATTCCAGGCCACTTATTAAGGCATTAGTTATGCAAGCCTTACATATTTTACCAAGCATTTTAAGCAAAAGCTTACTTCAATACTCAAGAAAATTAGACCAAAGTAGGAGTTTCTTTCTTTCCTAAGAGAGACCAAATGAAGCTCTAGGAACCAAAAGTGTTAACAAATGAGTAGCATTTGCAGAAAAAAAAATCAATTTTAAAGTTAAAATGCCTGGATTCCAGATAGAGACATTTGTACTGCTAGTTGCTAATCTGAGTGTCAGAAGTGAATCCATTGTGACTGGCTGCCTAAATGCAGCATCTCTAGCTATTTCTAGGCTCATACATACATCCTCTGTGTGAAGACTCACCCTTGCCCTTCTGCCTAGTTCCATCCCACCTGCGAACACACATGGTTTATTAGTGTGGCCCACTACCTTAACTTTGTAGGTAGAATATTGCACTTTCCCACATGTTACCAAGCTGCAAGCTTTTGTTAGCTCTCNTGGGAAATTTGTGGCAGTGTGAAGTGAACTTCTGTCACCACTCAATGGATTGCAAAAATAGTTTAGTTCTTGCTGAAGACCTGGATCATATCTTGAAAGACTGCATGATCCAATCAGAATCTCTTCAACAAGATCACTTATAGCCAGTCTGGTTTCAATGTGTGAAATGGATATAATATGTTTCAGAGTGTGTAGTTGGCTATATTCTTCCATTTTATGACTTCAAGATAAGCCCTTGGCATGGATTTTTATAAGCANTTGAAAAGAAAACAATGCAAGGTAAGTATGCCTAAATACTGATACTGCTATGCTGTGGGCATGGAACTGACCACCATTAGGACTTACTGTGAAAAGAAAGGGCTGGAGAGAACTTCTTATTTGGATTCTAGGTCAAGCTGTGTTGCTAAATATAAAGGCAGCCTTGGGTAGGCTGCCTAGTCCTTCTGGGCCTTTGTTCTTCTCTGTGCAGATGGAGTTAGGAACGTCTACAGGGCTGGCTTGAGAAGTACTAAGCCCTTAGCAGTAATGTCTGTTAAAGCTAAGTATGTTAACTTTGTTTCGTTCTCTCTGGTCACCATTCTCTTCTCTGCTCCATAAGTAAGCTGTCATTCGAGCATGTGTGCACGTGTCTAGAAGCTTGTATGTATATGTGGCCTTTANACCACTAAACACTCAGCCCAGTGTGGTGATATTTTGTTTGTGTTCTAACAAATAAAGCTTGCCTGAAGACCAGAGGGCAGAGCTAGCCACTAGTTAGCCATAGAGGCCAGGCAGTGGTCACATACACCTTTAATACCAACATTTGGGAGGAGGAAGCAGGAAGATCAAGGTTCAAGGACACCCTGGACTACATGAGATTGATCCAGTCTAAAAGAGAAACAGAATCCGGTGGTGGAGGCTCCCACCTTGAATCCCAGCACTTGGGATCTCATGCCTTTGATCCCAGTACTTGGGAGGCAGAGGTCTTGAATCCCAGCACTAAGGAGGTGGAGATAGGAAGTGATATGGCTGGGTGGAGAGAAGAATATAAGGCAGGAGGAGACAGGAGCTCAGTCCTTTCAGGCTGAGGAGTTGGCGAGGTAAGAAGTGGCTGTGGCTTGCTCCTTTGTCTCTCTGATCTTTCAGCATTTACCCCGATATCTGACTCCAGGTTTTTATTATTGAAACCAATTGGAATTCTCACTACAGCCCAGCACTAATATTTGGGGTGATTGCCTTTACAAATTTCAAAATAACATTTTTACATTATTTAGCACAGATCATTTTGAATATTTTGAACAACTATTATATTTCTAATGTGTACAATTAATATAAATATTGTCTTAATAACAAGAATTTTGACCCAAAATATATAAAAGAGATTTGTAATTAAAAAGAAAAATATAAATGAATGACCATATGTCTGGAAAAAAAGTAAGAATATAAAAAAATGTGTGTTTTAAAATTCATTCTCATATTAAACAAAGTAATAGAATTCTAAATGGTAAAAATTAAAAAGAAAATATTTTCAAAAGATGTGTTAAAGAATGGTAGCAAAATCTTACTGAGGACCACACAGTTTTNAAAAATGGTTTTGCTAATATATACATTTTGCTCTCTGAATATGCCAAGAAGATCAAGAGTATCAGAGAACAAAACAGACCATGGTAATGGGAGTCCTGAAGCTGGTCATGGTGACATGGCCTTGCAGAATGTCTGCAGTCCTCTGCTTAAGCTAGGATATAAGAACACAGTGATTCAGAAAGCACAGACATGAATATGTCTACAACCAGGCTTATTTGAAATTAGTGTCCAAATTCAGGGTTTTCCCAGGTTCTTCACTCAATTCTGCTATGTCTCCCCCTTTAGCCAGCAGGCAGGGGCAGTAAGCTATTTTTTTATGGTAAGACAACAGTTATTTTCAAAATATTACTCAATGAAATGTTAAGAAACATTCCAATGAAAGAACACTTTTGGCAGGGTGAAAAGCGAAACTGTGATCCTGGCTTTTGTCTCCCTAAAACCTGGGCTAACACCAATAGATAAGGGGACAAAGAAAATATCGGTATGTACACATATTACTGCAACATGAAAAGACTGAAATTCTATAATCTGCAACAAAATGGATGAGATTAGAGGATGTTATGGGAAGTGAACTGTACCAGGCTTTTTCTTTGGGGGCCATCAACCAGCTCCCAAATCATGACACAGAAACTTATTAGTTATAAATACTCAGCCTCACTTAGGCTCATTTCCGGCTAGCTCTTTTAATTCAAATTAACTTGCTTCTCTGTATCTACCTTTTGCCTCAGGGCTTTTTACTTTTTTTCCCTTCTGTATATCTTACTTTCACTGCTTCTCCCGTTAGCTGGCTGGTGGCCGCCTGGCTTCTTGCACCAGGTGTGTCCCTCTTTCTCTCTTCCTTCCTCTCTTGTTCTTCTGTTCTTCTCAAGCCTAGATTTCTCTTCCTATTTATTCTCTCTCCCTGCCTGCCCTGCCTATCCTTTCTCCTGCCTAGCTATTGGCCATTCAGCTNTTTATTACACCAATCAGGTGCCTTAGGCAGGCAAGGTGAAACAGATGCAACACATCTTTACATAGTTAAACACACATCCTTACATCATTAAACAAATGCAGTATAAACAAAGGTAACACACCTTTACACAGTTAAAGCAATATTCCACAGCATAAACAAATGTAACATATCTTTACATAATTAAAATAATATACCACAACAATGAACTAGGTCAGACACAGAAAGGCAAACAGTGCATGTTTTCTCTCATATGTGGAAGAGTAAAAATTTGATTTGCATGTAGACTAGTGGGAGGAATGGTAAGTAGAGGGAGATTGGATAATGGGTACCAAAACACAGTCCATAGAAGGAACACATTCTAGTTTTGTACAGTGCAGTNNGGGTAGGGGTTCATAGCTCAAACAGCCAGTTATATATTTATATATTCTATATTCTATAAATAACCAGAAGAGAGGAGCTTAGAGGGTCCAAATGAACAATAATTAGGAGACAAAAGTTCTTATTTGTTCTTATTTGATCACTGTGCTTCATATACATGTCTTGAAATATACAGTGTGCCTTATGAGCCTATATCTTTATTACACATCAATAAAACAAATTAAATATTCAAGCAGATTAAAGTGTTAACCCCCCTAATTATATCAATAATCTTTGTATATACATATCTAATCAGCACACTATAACCCTTAAGCATGTACACCTAAAATTATAAACAGCAAAGCCCCAAAACTTAGGCCCTTCAGTCTCTTGACGAAGGTGTAGGAATCATGAATTTAAGCGGAGAAGGTCAAACACGTATCCTTCTCTTTCCTTAACGCCTTGAACTAGAGTGTGCTTTCTGCTCTGGGGAACCCGGAAGAGAGTGGGGAAGCATTTGTGAGANCAGACAGGGTGCAGGAGGTCAGGCAGATCGCTGTGTGGCTCTCACTCCCAGCAGAGGCCGCAAGAAGCAGCAAATTGAAAATTATTTCCAAAGTCTGAGCCCAGAAGACCTTTTGCCCACAGAATGAAGGGCCTGCCCAACGACCCTAGGCACAGGAAGGACCCTGGATGGCTTGTGGAGATGGCCAGGCTTCAGCACGGCACATGGTATAAAAGGAGGAACCTTTGTCACTGAGTATGACTTCAGGAAGCTGAGAGAGATGTTGACTTTGGGAGACCCATTGAAGAGTAACAAAGGATTAAGGAAGAGACAGAGGGCTGATAGACTGCTGTCAACAACCCGTCCTGCTACGTCCTTCAATGCCCTGTTAAGTCCCTGCACTGCAAATGCCAACCCAGAGAAAAATGAGGGTCAGACTCAGGGTTTAGTATAAAATCCACCAGTGCCAAATAAGAACTAACTTCTAGAATTATTTCATACCTGATTAGCGATGCTCATATAGTCAAGCATAATGAAATGTACAGAGATGGATCTGGCTAGCCTGCTTGAGAGAGAAGTAAGACTGGGCAAGAATAGCTCCCATTGTCAGAACTGCGACCTCNCTTGGTCATCCCAAGTCTCATTGACAGGTCTCTTGAAGTCTGGAAGCTGAGAGGAAAGGAGCAGCGGCAGAGGAATTGGGGCCTTTCATACCACGCACTGCCGTTCTTGAAGCAGTCACTCCGCCACAGCGTTTGGTAATGAAGTGCAGCACTTGACTCTCCGCGCCTCACATTCAGGAACTTCACTAACAAATTCCTTTCACGTTCNTTCCAAAGACTCATGTTACACCTGAGGGGAGCGNGGGGTTTTTCAAGTGTTCAAGGCAGTGTTTGTAGACAGGTACAAAGTTTCCATTGCAAGGTGGGAGCCGTGAGAATGGAGCCTGGGGCACATCAAGGGTTTCTTGGCAGGTTTGGAGCAGTGTTGGGGGGCCTCCCAGAAGGTGGCCTCTGAAGAGCTGGGAACTCAGACTCTTCAAATGGAGCCAAAAAGAACCCGGCTCTAAATGGTGTTCTCCCTGCTCTTTAAAACCTTGAAAAGCAGAGCCAAAGAGATCCTCTCACTAAATCAGAATAATGTGAGCTTTATAGCGTACAATATGGCGTGGGAGTTGTCCACCAATATTGAGAAAGGCGGAGGTGAGCCATCTATATCCCAGGAAGGAGGTCAAACGGGCTGGATTATAAACAAAACCCTTATGATGACAAAAACAAATACANTGAATGCTGTCCAAGGGCAAATCAGTAAATAAAAAGGGAAACACAGCCGTCCTGGTATGGCTCCAGAAGTTAAGACTGATTTCTTTGCATGTGGTATAAGAGAAGTTGTGTGCAATGTACTTCATTGTTTTCTTCTAATCACACCGTTCCTGGCATGTGCAGTGGACTCTGGTCCCAGGTGCTCACTGCCAAGCCTCGGCAGATAAGAGAAATGGATTCACTCTGGATAGCATCCCATTCATTTGTGGTCACAATGAAATCACTCATCTTGTCTTGGGATTCTTCTCTGAGTGTGGGAAGGAAGAGACAAAAGCATGGCCCGGGTCTGCATGGTCCTCTTAAACCTGAAATTAGGGGCCTGGAATCTGCAGCTCTATCTGGTACTGTTTCAGGCACCTGGCAGGCCTCTCTCCTTGCCGGTTCTAATTGCTCCCAGGTGCTCCAAACTCTTTTTAAATAAACACACTTGCCCCTCCCTGTCAAAAGGATTCTGTATTAAGGTGTCAATGCCTGATACAGCAGGCTGCTTTCCAGAGCCAGGTTTTGATTAAAGGAACATACAATAGGTCATGAAGTTAGTCTTGGTAGCTGAAGTAGGCTTCAGAGAAAGGAAGGAGATGCCATGTTGCTGTCTCTTATACACATCTAGATGTGTATAAGAGACAGTTGCTGAGCTACATAGAGGTGTCATTCATAATAACCTACTGAGTTGAGAATTTATATATATATATATATATACATATGTATAACTTATATATATAAATTCTATATTATTAACCATGCCACTAACAAAACTCCAAAGAAAACACCTAAAAACATTGAGCTGTTTCCAGCTGTCTTTCTGGGTTATGCAGCATTCAAGGAAAATAGCCCAAACCTGTCCAAGAGAACTCAATGCTGATTCTACAGGAGCATGGTCAGAAATTGTTTGACTCACCCTGCCTAGACCTTTGGCAATTGGAAAGTCCCAACACGTTCTTAGCCAAGATCAAAATAGATGTGGCAGGTCTCTCTTCATTGTGAATTCAACATGATCCCGATGGAACTACCAACAAGCATAGTCTGGACTTGAACAAGCTGATTTTAAAGTTTAAATAGAAAAACAGGTAAAATAGCCTGGAAATTTCTGAAGGACCATTGGAAAGGACAAGGGTGTCAGAGATGGTCTTTAGCAGATATTGGGACATAATAAAAATTCTNGAGATTCAAANTCTATGGGGCTGCCATACAAACAAGCCATTGGAAGAACGTAGAAGTACAGGAAATAGATCTGATACACATGGTATGTAGTACATGACCAAAAACTGGGCCTTTTGGACAGGGTGTTGAAACAACTGAGTATCATGTGGTAAAGAATTGAATGGGAGCTGTGCTTGTCCCTGTNCTACAAGATCAGTGCCTTAAATGCAGTAAAAAGCATAAAGAAAACACACAGACAATTCTTTTGTATCTTGGCTTAGGAAAGGTCTTTCTATCTGCACCTAAAAATTCAGAATCCATAAGGAAAAGATTGATAAATTTGACTATATTAAAAAATGTGCACCCTCTCCATGCAAACGTTGTGGGAAAAAAAANTCACGAGGCAGGATTGCAGCTCCCATACAGTGCTAATTTCTCTATTTAAAGAACTTCTAGAAAAGAGAAAAAGGCTAACAAACCAAATATAAAAATGAACAAATGACACGAGCAAATGCTTCGGAGAAAAAGAAACATGAAGNCAAGCACTAGTCANGATTATCATTGTTGCTCATTATGAGACAAATCAATTAAAACNACACAGAAAGGACTTCTCCCTGAAAGACTAAGTCCAAANGGCAGACAACAAATTCCAATCAATGATGAGGCTGGAGGATTAGGTCTCTCACTCACTGCGGGTCAGGGTAACTCCCTGCAATAGGTAACTTGACAGTGACCTACAAATGAATACATCTACCAGGTTTCCACTGTCAGCCACAAAAGAGCAAAACAAAAACAAACTCATGATCTCCCACCCTAAATAATAGAGACAAATTTTAGAAGGACAAAATACAAAATCTTTGAGATGGAAATCTACAGTCATTGAACAGCAGATAACATGGGGCAACTTGTTAATTAGATGTGTCAACTTGACTGGGCCACCTGTCTAGATATCTGGGCGAGCATTAGCATGTGCTGGCAGAGTGCTTCTGAATGAGATGGACTTTTAAACTGGTGGGCTGAATACAGCAGGTTGCCTTCCTTAAAGCGAGTGGGCCTTATCCAATCACTTGAAGATGTAAATAAGATAAAAAAGGCAAGAAACTAAGTCTCAGTCTCTGAACCTCTCTGCTCTACCCCACCTGTCTTTGGGCACACTGTCTTCAAGCTTGGACATTAACTGCAATCTACTTTACCTGGTGTGAAGACTGCTCACCTTCAGATTTGAACAACACTCAATGCTCCTGAGACTCCAGCTTGTCCACTGCAGACACGCAAGGCCTTCCATAATTATTTGGCCAGATTCCTCAAGCTTCTTTCTGATAGGTACATATCCTATTGATTCCTTTCGACATGTTCTTCCTCAAGACGGCCCTAATATAACCATGAGTGTGACAGCAGAGAAATGAACAAGATGAGCCTACAGTCGGCCCAGCCTGCTGCCTAGAAAGAATTTCTAGGCTACCGTCCAAAAAGGGGGTTCCAAACAGCACAGAAGCATAAAAGAACTTCAAAATTCAGAGAAGCAAGAGAGAGTAGGATTCTCAGGGCAAAGTACCAGTGACATGAAAGCCCAGAGGGAACTTTGGAGGTCAGAATTCTGCCAAGTCTTTGCTAAGAACTCTCCAAAAGTTGGTGTCAGTTCTGGGAGCCTCTTTAGAGGCACCTGTATTGATTCTTGACTTTAGACACCATCTTCCACATGATGGTGCCTCCTGTACCACAACGACTACTTTTTCTAGCACACAGCTTGAGAATTATCCATGGCTTTGGCCCTAAAGGCAAACCTGGCTATTGGACTTGCTGGCACATGCGTATTTATATATAGGATGGTGACTTACCAGGCTCTTTGACCATTTGCTGTTTTTACCTGTTGTAGACTTCAATTTCATTCAAAATAAAAATCAATGACTTGTCAGGAATCCTAGATTTTGAGTCGGGAAGGTCACTGTGGGAGTTGGTCTGTCATGTAATCTCCAGGATTTGTTTTCATCTTCACAGAATGAAGTTGCTTCTCTATGTGATCCCTACACCCCTTNAGTTCTAGAATTCTATGCAAATTTCTGATAATAATGCATCGCAGTTGCAAAGATTTACAAGGCTTCATGATAAGGCATAATTGCATTGGTTCCAAAATGTATAGTTATGCTATTTAATTTTACAATGAGATTTAATTAACTCGCCCTTCCTGCTATCAGAAGCCCCCAATGAAATAACTGTCTTTGCAAGTCATGCTGAGCAGTGATGTTCTGCTCGGGCTTGGGCACAGTATCCCGGTTTGTTCACGTAATAGTGGGAGAGACTGTTGGACAAGGCTATTTTCACTGGAGAAAGGGACATGATATTTTCCATCAGAAACCTGTTTCCATTCTCACTCTGTGGCCCCAAAAGCCCTCATGGAAGAGCTGTGGCACCAGGCACCAGCGAAGTGTCAAGGGAAGTATTTAGTCCAGTGGATAAATTTTGTTCTTTCNGCTGTCTCCGACAGGTGGGCCCATCTGAAGCAAATGTTACAAATTGGACTTTTTCATATAGCCTGTTGAAATATCCAGTGCCCCTAGAACCTTGTAGCCAACAGGGAGCTGTCTGAAATAACCACATTTTTACTCATCCTTTAGCTGAAGCAAACCTTCAAACATAAACTCAAGTCTTCGAGGGCACGGAGTAGATTTGTGAGCCTCCCTTGAGGCTGTTGGCTCCCAAAGTTGGGAATGTGTTATATGAAAAAAATGCCTTTTTTGCCATCTGTGAATGAAAAACATTCTTCATATGTTTAACTGTTTCAAATTGCCATATGTGACACACACACACACACACACACACACTCAGAGAGAGCATTCCTGTTTGATAGTTGGGATGGAGTCTGTAATCAGACTTCGGGCCCCTCCAATTCCTTGCTTTTTTTTCTTTCAAGGGGACTATAGGTGAAAGCTTACAGGTTTATACCCACCCAGAAATAGAGCAATTTTCATCTTGAGGCTGACTTAGCCAGGGCAGTTTTCTGGAATTTCAACCATCTGCTGCAATTCTCCTCTCCCCTCCCAACCATTCACCTAAAGTGCCCCCAATGCTGCCACAAAATTACAAACATCTGACATCCAAAACCACAGTGAAAAGGGCACTGGCATGCTAGTTACATCGCTTTGTTTTATGAGAAGACGAGATGGCTTGAGAGGAAGGNGGGAAGAAATAAACTAAAGGGCTCTTCTAACCTCAGCTGCCCCTGATCAGCTCTGTGGGAAGAAGGGATAGACATCTTTCAAATTCAATTATTATTTGGTCTACTAGCAAACTGGAGCTTTCCATATTTCTCTACAGTTCATCATTTATTCCTCCAAAACCCTTTGAGGATGAAAGCAAAATCCTTCCCAGCATCCNCTGTNGGATCGGTTTGACCTNCTCTCACTGTGATTAAGGAACTGCCGACGTCTAAGGTGCTAATCCATGGATGCCGTTATTTCTATATTTGANGGNAATCCTTCGGTGAAGGACCTGTTTGATGGACACAAAGGAGTTGTTAACCAAGTCCTTTCAGAGCAGATGTCGGACAGTGTCGGCTGCCTACCTACATCCTCCAAACCGCCTCACTCGAAGGCACAGGTGTTTCTTTGGCTGAGTTTATATTGATTAGTTCCACCTGGAGAGGGCTTTTGTTTAGTTGCGATCATGTGATTCTGGGCAAGTGGATACCAGTGGNTTGGGACATCTACATGGGCTGTTTGAGAAATCTTTGCCAGTGTTGCCTGAGGTCTGGTTCTCTCTACTTGAAGGTACATGGTGACCCTGTGACCGCCCACTCCTTTGAATTCAGGCAGAGGAACGGTAAAGAGGATGTACTTCNTATCACCTCAGGGCAGCAGACTTAATGGCGGGGTTAGCCTAAAAGTCCTCTCTGTCCACAATGAAATTTGCAGTTCTTTTTAAGATGAGAGCGTCACTTAGTCTGGATTCTGTGTGGGATGGAACGCAAGCAAACAATGCACTCACACTGTTTCAAGTCAGTAAGATTTGGGGCGATTTGTTACCACATAAACTATTCTATACAACATTTCTCCCTTAAAAACAAAAACAGGTATAAGATACCAAAATAAACGACCACCTTTCCGACCCTGGATTCTACATAACCAGAGGTGCATACTTGTAAGTGAGAGGAGGCTACCATCCCCTACAAAACCTCCAAACAGGGCCCTTGATAACAGGGCCANTGGATTAAGCTTGGGAGAGTCTGTCACTAGTTTTTATATGTGAGGTAATAAAAAAAATCTCATTGTGTCTCTCTGTTGTGGTGACAAAATACTAAGAAAAACAATTTCTAAAAGGTAATGTTTTTGTGGCTCATAGTTTCAGACAGGCCAGCTGGCTTCATCTCCTATGGCCTGGGTTGAGGCAGAGCACTGTGATGTTGTGGAGGAGTCTGCTTCTGTCCTGGCACTTGGATGCAAAGAGGCAGAGAGGAAGGGGCAGGGACAAGACAGGCTCTTCAAAGGTGTGTTCCTGACAACGACATTCTCTAAGTAGGCTCTACCTCCTAAGAGCCCATTCATCTTTGACATCAATGAAGCACTGATAAAGTCAGTACCTCATGACACAGTCACACTGCCAGCTGGGGACCAAGCCTTCAGGGCCCAAGCATTTCCATGCACTAGTTAGGGTGGGGGAAAGGAGTTCAGAATTTTAACAAAACCACACGCATTTCCTGGAACTCTGGTTCCACTTGGTCTCTGGGGTGTTTGCTGGTGCCACTCTTACTATGACCGGGAGTCTAACGACTCTCTGAGATGTAAATCTTCTTTTTGTCAGTCCTTTGACTTTTTCCAAATTTAGTCCTTTGACAAGTGTGTTTTCTATGTGTGGATTCTATGCCAGACATTGCAATAACCATGGAGAGTACCACATAATTGTCATCAAAGAAGGGACAGAGTGCTTTGGCAGGGAAGCAAGACAGACAAATCAACAGCCACCTGTGATCCTAGTCTACCACTGTGATCTGCAGATACCCCACCAATGGTTACCACATTATCTTCTTAACATCCGCTGCCCATCAAGCCCACAGCCTATGGTCCATACTAGCAGGCTGCCCCTGTCCTATGTGCTCAATGATTTACCACCAAGGTACCAACCCTGGTAGTTGCTTAACCCTCCGAGGGTGCTTTGAGATTGATTAGAAGCTTTTCTCAAACCCTGCACTCTGCCACATGGTGGCGTGTTTCTCTGATCACCTCTACCAAAGACTGATACAGAACAGTCCTTTCCCTGAGGGGTGACTTCCAAGGTATTCATCACAAGGACTGGAAAATGACCTGTATAACCTTTCCTTAGTACCTCGTTCTGGGGCCAAAGATCCTTTCAGAGCTTCAGATAGAATGTGTTGTCTAGAGGTAGAAGCTTGGATTGGTTTGGGTTTGTAAGGTTTGCCTTACAGAAAGGCTGGGGAAATGGCTCAGCANTGTGGGCTCTACAAACAAGAGGACCAGAGTTCAGATCTCCAGAACCTACGTAAGTGCTGGGCTGATATGGTGGCCCATCTATAATCCCAGCCTCGGAAGCAGAGACAGGGGATCCCTGGAACAAGCTGACCATTGAGACTGACCATATCAACATGTTCTAAGTTTCATTGAGAGACCTTGTTTCAAAAGCACAAGGTAGAAAAACAACCAAGGAAGATTTTGGGCATCAACTTCAGGTCTCCACATGTGTTAGAATGTTTACACATCCACCTGCACACACATGCACTCACAAACAAGCATGTGTATAGGCACCACACACACACACACACACACACACACATGCACACACACACACGAAAAGAAGAAAAGGTAGAAGAATTTTAAAATAATCATGAAGAAGATGAGGAGGAAGTCTTGCCCCAAGTAAGGCAGAGAAAGCAGGACTAGGCAAAGCTAGGAGTTGAGCTGTGATGCAGACCCAGCTAACTTCAGCCACCCCAGGGAGTGCTATGAAGCAAATATTGGTCATCAGAGTACATCATTCTGTGGTGTGTTGACATGCTCCCTGTGCGCCAACCCTGTCACCAAGTGAGAGCTGCCCTACAAAGAATGTGATGTCACATGAGGCAGTCCTCTGCAGCTGGAGTAGCACATAACAAACCTGACAAGGGAGTGACTTGTCCCCTGTGTGCTTGGCCACTGAGTGTGCATCATGGCCTGCCCTTTAGGCTGCTTGGCTTACTTTGTGTGTGTCCACAGAACAGGAATTTCAGGATTTCTGTGCCTCTTTTCTTCCTTAGAGGAAAGTAGGGAATAATTGCATCCCCACCTATGAGGGAGTACCTGATCAGAGGAGGCGATGTGGGAGCCCACAGCTGATGTCAAGCTACCTTTCTCCAACATTGAGTCTAGATTTCACTGGCCCTCAGATGCCACATAGTTTGTCGCTAATGGGGCCTAGTTGACATGCCAAGAGTTGTATTTTGGAGGGGACGTACTTCTCGAAAGATAACAGGCTTTGCTGCAAAACTTCAAGAGTTTGTGAAGGCATTCTCCATTGAGGAATTTCCACAAGCCTTTGGGTTATCCATGCCGATGTTCATATTCAATGTATTCNGTTCCCACGTTTTNCTACCCAGGGACCTGACCTTAGGTTAGCAGTCCTGTCTTGGCTAGTCTAGCTATTNTGATATAAACTCTTGAGGNTGGCCCTGACTTTCTGTGCTGTATAGTTGAAAATGAGAACATCATTTTGGGCCTACAAATTTTCATCTCTGGCTTTCTGTTGCCNNTGACCCCAATTAGCTATTTATGTTCTCTTTGTAGACTGTCTGTGACACTTAGCAATAAACNTTCTAATCCCAGTGTCTCCACAGCTACATCTTTAAGGGTTTAAGGTACCCTATAGTTTATTTGACTGGTTTATTCCCTTGTACCAATCTACCATTCCGATTCACAGCTGATGAAAAGATTTAACAATAGGGCCGCACGGTGTGGAGGCTATTCATGCTCTACCTGTCACCAGAAAACAGGTGCTAATTGCCAGCCAGAAAGCAAGTGATTCAGCTTCAGCACTCTGACTTCTCACCACCTGTTTTCTCAGTCTTCTCAGAGCCAACTGTCACCAGGCTGCCTCTTCAGAAGCCAGAAGCAATCGCTAACCGATATTTCTTAGAGATTCGTACTTACAAAGGCAATGGGGCAGGGGCGCAAGAAAACATGGATCACAGGAAACTGGTCTATAATAGAGGCTCAGCAAAGCCATGCCCTCGTTTGTGGGGTGCTCTAGAATGGATATTGTCTATCGGTATCTTGTTGGACTCCCCTGAAGGACTGTGGTGGTGGTAGTGGGTGACATGGTTTCCACAGCTGAGACCAATGCTGAAACCGTGAAAGCATCAGCTTGATGCTCTGCTAGCTGAAGTCAGACTGAGAACTGGTCCACAGGCTCCTCCCAGCAGGGGAGCTGTGAAGTCCGCATTGACAACTACCATCAGCCTCATCAAATGACTTAAGGGATCACCTCATAAAGCCACAGTGGCATCAGGTGGGACCTGAAGTGAAACTACAACCCAAACCATAGATTAAGCCATGTATTCTCCCACTTGGTGAGGCAGAAGACGGCAGGAGGGTAAAAGAATAATCANGCAAGTTTAGAAGTAAAGAGAGGNGGTGCCATGGCCATCTAAGGAGCAGCTGCACGGATGTTTCATCCCTCTTCCTTGTTTCCCTCTTCCTTTTCCTTAACACTGCGTGTTGTGGAATTTTACTTTAACTGTGTAAAGATGCCTTACATTTCTTTATGCTGCAGAATATTACTTTAATTGTGTAAAGGTGTGTTACATTTGTTTAATGATGTAAAGATATATTGATGTTTCACTTTGCCTGCCTAAGGCACCTGATTGGTCTAATAAAAAGCTGAACAGCCAATACCAAGGCAGTAGAGGGATAGGCGGGGCTGGTGGGCAGATAGAATAAATAAGAGGAGAGAAGAGAATGAGAAGGGAGAAAAGAACCAGGCAGAAAGAGAAGGAGTATCCTGGGCCAGCCAGCCAGGCAACTGCCAGCCAGCTAGACAGAGTAGGACATACAGAAGGAAGCAAAAGTAAAAAGCCCTTAGGCAAAGCGTAGATGAAGAGAAACTGGTTAAGTTATAAGAGCTATCAAGAAACAAGCCTAAGCTAGGCTGAGCATCCATAATTAGTCTCTGTGTCATGATTTGGGAGCTGGTTGGTGACCCAAAAGATAGCCTGCTACACTTGTATTTTTCAGATCAAGTCCCAGAATAAGAATACTTGGCCTTAGGATTTACCTAACACATCACATCCTTGAAAACAAACAGCTGTATCTGTTTGGATCTTCCAGTTTCTCCAAAAGTTTAGACTTTTTCCAGGTTTNTGCAAAACGTGGTTTCCCTTCCCTGTATTTGGAAATCCAAACAGGAAAAGTAGAATTTTTAACCTTTTTGCATGTGTGCAAGCCAGAGAGTCACACTACTGGTCCCATTATCTCCCCTCTCCCCTAGCCACATTGGGCCCACTCCATACTAATCACTCTGTGGAGAGATGACCAACAGTATCCTCCCTTTTATGTGACTAAGCACAGAAATCCAGCAGCACCCCTCCCTCCAGGTCTACAAAACTGCATGTTTTAAAAAGCTAAGAGCACTTAAAGTGCAAGGATTACTCTGAAAAAGTCCCTAATTAATAAATGTTCTACATTTTTATGTGGGAATGTTTAATATTTAATTTTTCAATAATTTTATCATTTATAATTTATTAAATTTATTTTGTGGCTTGTATTTATTAAAAATTGATATACTTCCTATTTCTTTTACTCCAATGTTAGGTTATTTTTATGCAAAAAAATGAGCAAAAACCAATGCTTTTAAGTCCTAGAACTTTTTTCTTAAAGCCTCTGTCGGAGCATATTACGACTCTAATATCCTAGGGCTCCCTGTGATATTTTTCCCAGCGTTGCCTTGGTGGCTGTTGTATTTGTGTAAGTTAGGNGATCATCAGTCAACCTTTCAGNGCAGGGCTAACNTGGTCNGCTTCGTCCTCCCCACAATGATCTGAGCTCAGGGTTTGCTCATTTCCATGCTGGAGGACTGGTCTGAACTGAAAGAAGTCTCGGTCCACAAACCACAGACTCTGTCTCAGCAAGGATCACTGGCTCTCTGAGACTGACAGCTCAGTGTCTCCAGTCACAGTCAGGCAAAAGAAGGGAAGGGCTA
>LZPO01075985.1:74442-86361 GCA_001675575.1 Neotoma lepida | reverse complement strand
CAGCCTAAAATTCATCCGCTGACAGCATGTCCAGCTCATTCCCTGTGCAAATGTTTATTGACCATTTACTATGGGAGATGCCTGTGAGGTCAGCTGAAGAGAAGGAGGCTAGGGCTGAGAAGAGCACGACAGTACAGTTGGCAGCATGAGCAGCAGAGGGGAGGCCTGACCTCTGCTACCCTCACATTCCAGCTTTGAAAGTCCATCAAACAGAGCTGTGAAGTGCTGTGAGGTGCTGGGTTAGAAATACGATATAAAATCATGAATGTCAAAAGGTACCACTCACCATATTTGACGTTATTTCANGGCTACTTGTGAACATGCCTTCTCACCCCTACCGGAACGGAGGGCAGAGTTCACGTCTGTTTTTGCTTTATTCCTGCACAGTGCCTCGCTCATAGCAACCCTCATTTAGATGACCAAATAAATTGATGTTCATACCCAGTCCTTCGCTAGCCTAGGAGCCACAGGAAGGCAGGTTAGATGTANCTCTCATCAATGTGTCTCCCAAGGAACCGAGAACAATGCGTAGTGCAGGAACTGCTGGACCAGTGTGGGTTTTATTGAAGAGAAGCTCCAGAAAGTTAACCTATTTTTCTGATCCAGGCTCCTCCAGTGCCCTTCTCCAAAGCCTGGCAANGCTTAGTTGGGTCCCCTTCGGTGCCAAATGGAGCTCTTTCCTGTATTCTAACTGCTAAGACTGTGGAATTTTGATATAATACATTAAAACGTTTCCTCAGCCAAGTGTTTTACACAACATAAAATATTTGTCTATGGTAATGTTTCTTTTATTGAGTTTTTTTTTACAAAAATTATCACACATTCTACAGATATGCAGCAACACTTACTCAAATGAAACACAAAATAAAATTACAGAAACACCAAATACATTCTCAAATTAACAAGAAAGAATTTGTTGTGAATGAGGAATAAATGGCATGTCCTGAAATGCAGTACAAGCGTGCTTGGGGTCTCTTGCAGAATACACCACATGGGTGGGACACCGTTATCTGCTGACCCAGTCATCAGGACAGAGGACCTGAACACTCTAACAGTTGTAAAAGAAGTCTCAAATTGCAGCTTCAGATATCAAAAAGGTGACACTCTGTACATTGTATGGCTTAAAATGAATGGGCACAAGGAGGAGATGAATCTCATACGCAAAGCAGACGAACAACAGTTACTAAGTTGGGAGGGAGTCAAGCTAAGGAGACTATGGCTGTCAACCTTAGGAAGACCCATAGCCTAAGGAAAAGATGATGGAGAGATGTTAGAGGCAGAGGATATAGGTGTCCAGGTCACCCAGAGTATGTGCAAAAGAGTCCTGGGGAAGCATGTCCAGGTTGGTCAGTAGCGGGGAAAGATCCGTGTAGGATTGGCAGACTCTGATCTGGGAATTGACAGCAAGTTTGTGTCTGTGCTCAGGGAAGCTGTAGATTAAGTATGCAAAACTCAACTCTTTATACCTCCCTTTGTGTGTCTAAATCATGCCATTGTTGACCCCTTGTGGGTCAGAAGCAGAGGTCAGGGAGCCCAGAGCCTGGTGGGTAGGGGTTTCCCACACTACATGCATATATATTACATGGAATTCCCACCCATCACTCGTAAATTAGTCATGAGTTTTTAAATTCCTACTTGGCAGATGAGGAGATGGAGCATCGGTAAGTTCCAGTAGTTTGCATAATGTGATATATAGAGAAGGGGAGACCCGGGGCTAGAATTTACATTTTCTGACCAATGACCCACTAATTTGTGCCTTATTTCCTCTGTACCTGTTAAATTTCACTCTCTAGCTGGTTTTCCTTGATCACTATTTATAGCAGTGTCCTCACCCCATCCCATCATTCTCTGTTCTCCTGTCCTAATCCTTAACACCTCTGGAAATGCTCCCAGCTGTCTGCTTATTTAGTCTGTGTTCTCCCTTCCCCATCTCAACAAAAGTGCCCTGTAAGCAGGGATTGCCTGAGATGTTTACTGCTGTGTTCCCCAAACCTAGACTTGTGTCCGGCATATCGTCTTTCTGTTTCTTTAAGATCTGTGGGACAGGACTCCTCAACCATCTGGGATCTGTTTCAGATGCAGATCGGTGTCTGGGCTGGCATCTGCCATGCTGGAGTGGTCTGCTGAGCGCTCACTAGAACATTTGATCTTCTCTTAGTTTCGGAGGTGGGCGAAATGGCCATAGAGGAGGGCAAGCCAGGACTAGAACACAGGGAATGACTAAAGCACATCTCAAATAGGTGGATTCCTTCTATCCGCAGCGTTTTCCTGTTTGAACACATGTACATCTTGTATGTGAATGTTTCTAAATCTTACTCAGAAAACATTTGTCTTGCTTCTATCCCACAGCACTGTAACAAACCGTCAAGCCTCAGATCCACCAGGCCCCCCTCATGACCGCATTAGGAGCTGCCCAGCAGTTGCAAACCTATTTGAATTCCTAAGCAAGACTTGAAAACAGAAAAAGCCTCAAAGGCAGCAGCTAGAGAGCCCAACTCTCTCAAATACGGATTTTTCTTTAGGGTCTGTTTTGCGAAAACACATGCTTCTTACTTTGAGGCAGGCCATGTCAGCGGTTTAATTTAAGACATCAAATGAGAAACAATCTGTCTGCTCTAACCTTTTGCCGGTGAAATGAACAGCCTGTGAGCCAGCTCCCCGAGAACACTCTCATTATCCTGGTCTCCGTGACATGGGACATATTGTCTCTTTCCTTGACTTGACCTTAACACATCATTGATGCAAAACATATTTCTAGTTTGAAAAATAGTCATCTAGAAAAGAAAACCATTTCCCTGTCTCAATTCACAGTCTCAGACTCAGCATTGGGGAAAAAAATGTGTTTTACTTGTATCCGTGACTGGTTCTAGCCTCTTAAAAATCAGGGAAATATTTGAGAGCAAAGTGGTACCCTAAAAATTATTCTTTGCATTTNTATTCTTCTTTGTGAAGAGACTAAGATCTGTGAGATATAGGGGGACATAAGATTTTCTATAATGTTCCTAGGAATTAAGGGAAANGGGAGGTTTGCCTATTAACTCGTGATTTCATAAACAAATGACATATAAACATATAGTCTCCATAGATCTTTAGAATTAGCAAAAACTAATTATTATCTACAGTATGGAAACGTCCATTGGAAAAGAGAGAGGCTATTAGGATTGTTTGACTTAATCTCTGCACAGCTGACAAGACTGCAGCCTCAGAAATAGGTTGGAAGAGAAAGGACTGGAGTTGAGGGCTCCCTGTCTGCAGGATAATGACTCTTCGGCCTCACCTACTTTCCTCTCTGGTAGGAGTCCTACTTGAGGGATACACTTGTATTTATTGTACATTATTGATTTGTGTGAGGCCTCTTTTTGTTTATATCAGAATTAGCATCCGCAACCAACTAGGAGACAATTTATCTGATTCATTATATAGAAACATGATGTCAGGTGATCAAAGATGGATGCAGCTTTCTAATCACATTATCCACGCTGTGTGATGGGAGATGAGAAGAAAGGCAGCAGAGGTCTTCCTTCTCTTCCTTTAGAGGAGACCACCAAAACTTCCAATGATTTATACTCTTTACTCGCCAGCTAGAACTTACATTGCCATAAGGGAGAGTGGGTGGTATCCAAAGTCGCTTCATATCAAAGTGGGCTTCTGTCACTTTGGAAGAAAGAGAGTATGGGTATTAGGAGGTGCTGGACACAGTAGACACCATTCTGAAAATGCTGTGCTATCTAAATTTGACCTCTTTGGAATAATACCTCAGGACTATGGTTTCGGTAGTGACAGACAAGCTTGCACTAGACTGATACACAGCACAATCAATCTTTTTTATGACGAGAGATCCCTGAGATAAGAAGAAAGTTGGAAGTTATTACAGGAGCTTCAACCATTTAAAGGAAGGAACCATGGGGCGGGGGTGGGGGGGTGGCTTGATCAATATGGTGCTTGCCCAGCAAGTACTGCCTGGGTTCAGCTCTTCAGCACCCACATAAACCGTCTGTAAGGCCAGTGCTGGTGGGAGTGAGAGATGCAGGTCCCTGGAGCTCACTAGCAAGCCAGCATAGCTGAACTGGTGAGCTCCGGGTTGAGTGAGAGCTCCTGTCTCCAAAAAAAAAGTCAGAAGAACTGGAGGTTAGGAGCACTTGGTTAGGAGCATTTGCTGTTCTTGTAGAGAATCCGGGTTTGGTTCCTAACACCTACATGGTGGCTCACCACCATCTGTAATTCCAGTTCCAGGAGATCCAATGCCTTCTTCTGTTTTTCTCAGGTACTGAGCATGCTTGCTGGCATCCACTCATACATACAAAATAAAATAAAAACTACGACAATAAGGTGGAAAGCAGTTGAGGAAGATATTTGATATTTATCTCTTGACTTCATGTGTGAATGCAAATGTGTGTACAACATCAGCATCCGAGGAGAGAAGAGAGAGAGAGANAGACAGACAGACAGAGACAGACAGAGACAGAGACAGAGGAAAGAAAGAGACNGAGACACAGGAAAGAGAGACAGAGGCAGCAGCAGCACTGTGTCTGTACAGCTTTTTTTGTGAGAGCGCCTTCCCCAGTCTCTGCAGTTTGACCCAGAGCAGAAAGCTATTGCCTGATAGAATTGAAGGTCAAAAGAATGGTGTTCAAGGCTGCTCAGGATACTGGAAATGGAGTGAGGAAAATCCTGGAAAGTAAAGAAGCCCCTCNGAATCTGCACATATATTCTGCATCTCTTTTGCTAAATTTTTTCCATGTGTGGGAAAAAAAGAAAAAGAGGCCAGTGAAAGCAAGAATTGGAGGACTGAAGAGATTAAAACAATTCTTCAGCACAGCTGACACTGGCAAGAAAGGGCTAGGAATTTAAATCCCTTCAAGTTANGGGAATCGACTGTTATATCACACATGTTTTTCTCTCCTGTTCTTTTCTTATCTTTGGATTCTAACTGCACATGCGTTAGACGACTTGCCATGGTACCAAAGCAAGTGAAAGTGCTCACCACCTCCTCTCAGCCTCTTTTCTCCCCGTTCTTCAGATTGGATAGTCTCTATCGATATATATTCACATCCTTTGTCACTTTCTTCTGCCAACTCGAATTTGCTCCTAAGCCCATATTCAATGAATTTTCTATTTCAGATATTGTACTTTTCAGTTCTAGAATTTCTATTTTTTACTTAGTTTCCATTTCACTGCTGAGATCCTCCATCTGTTCACTCATTATGACCATCTCCCCGCCCCCCAGAACTTGGATTTATCATTGTAATACCAACATCTAAATCACATGCCTCTATTTCAATTGGCTANCTTTGTTTCCTGCATGTGGGTCAGATATTTTCCTCCTCTTTCAAGTAGCTCATCGCTGTTTAAAGTTGTGCAGAGGACTTCAGGGACCATGCACTTTGGAGACTAAGATTTCTGTTATGTTTCTCTTCATTAACAATTTTTTTTAATCTCAGGAAGTTAATGGCTGATAATCTTTAGTTTGTGGAGGCTTGTGTTTTCTGCTTTGTTAGAGATAAAACATGAATGACCAATCCCATGACAGGAAAGGAGCAATGTTCCAGATCCTACAAACATTAACAAGGTAATAAGGGATAGTGAAAAAATTCATGTCAACAACTTCTGCAACTTAAAAGCAAAGAAATACAGATCCAGCCACAAAACCCAGGACTTTTCCCTGTACAGAAAGTGTAGGTCATGTGACTGCAGAATTCCTTCAAATACTTAAAAAACTATTCTAATCTCACATCAATTATTTTAAGAAATAGGAGGATATTATAACTATATAATATGACATAATAAAATATGGCTAGAATAATAACTATATATAATAATAACTATAATATTATAACTATAACATGATAGAATTTCTATTATTATACTAATCCATCTTCCAGAATTACCAGCAGGAAGTTTTTGAGGATAAAGAAAAATATCAGAAGAAACTTATATAAATATGACATAGTGAAGAGAACCAGAAATGTTAAATATGGTTGAAAAGGGACGAAAATATTTGACCAAATTTATCACCAACTTATAATAATAAAAAATAAGTAGAGGGCATGTAAATGTTTCAACTTTGTGAAGGGTGTGTACAAATGCTACCTCTGAGATGGTGCCAGTTTATGAAAAGCTGAGAGATTCTTACATAAGGTCAGACACAAGGACTTCAGGCATCATAGCTAGTCAATATTGCATTCACCATCATAGCCAGTGCAGTACACCACATAAAAGAAACACAAGACACAAATACTGGAAAGAAATAATACTGTTTTTATTTGTATGTGGCATGAATTCTTTGATTAAAAAAAATCACAGGAATCTGAAAAAGAAGTGACCTTAGCAAGGTCAGTGGATTAAGTAACAGTGCATACAAGCAAATTGCATTTCCATGTACTAGAGCAATNGGCCTAAAAGAGAAACGTCTTCAATTTCTTTCATAGTGGCACCCAAAAGCATAAAACATATAGGGATAACCTAATAGAAACAGTGTGTGACCTCTGCTGTGACAGCAGTGGGACAGTGCAGAGCGTGGAGACTTTGATAAGCAGACAAGGCTACAAGCAGAAGAGTCAATAAGACCAAGGTNTCAATTACCTACAGATTAGTGCAGTCATTGGGACAGATCTCAGCAACGTTTTATTCAGTTTGTTTTAGAAATTGACAATATGATCATAAAATAAATATCAAAAGAGAATACAGTTGGGAAACATGCTGCTGATGTAAAGTTTACTAGAAAAGTACGGCATTCAAAGCCACATGGCATTGTAGTATTGCTCTGAGACGGACGGATAGATGAGTATAGCATGACAGAAAATGTCACACATATACTGTCAATTACTTATTACAAAATGTTAACACAGTTAAATGAGGAAACATATAGTAAGACCAACTGCACTTATTGTAGCTCAAAGACAAACCTCACAAAAGGAGACCAGGCAAGGACTATAGGTACATGAAAATATCCTTGACATCGTTAGTCATTCAGGAAAAGTGATTAAAAGCACAATGTAGCACCACACATAACTTTGGAAAGAGCTGGGTTCAAAGGACTGATGGCAAACACCAGTGAGAAGGTGGGATAACCTGAGCTCTCACTCTTTGATGCTAGGACATCAAAAGGCAGCACCAACTTTGGAGAGCTTGGAAACTTCCAGATGTGTATATACCAGACCCATGACTCTGNAGTTCTATCCTTATGTGTGTTTTCAAGAAAACAGAAAATGGATAACCTGCCAAAGGGGTTATGCAAAAATGTTTACTTCCTTTCTNGCCCCAGTTTCAAATAAGCAATTTCTTTTTTGTTTTTTAAGCTTTAATTCTGTGTGTGTGTGTGTGTGTGTTCACTTGTTTTTGAAATTAGTATATTTATGAGTCAAACTGGGTAATAACACAGAGGGAATATGTAGTGCTATGGTTATACAATGGCAAGCCGCTCAGCAACAATTGGTAACACAACACGGGTGTCTTAGGGTTACTATTGCTGCCAGAAAACACCATGACCAAAAGCAAGCTGAAGAGGAAAGAATGTATTTGGCTTACACTTCCACATTGTAGTTCATCATTGAAGAACAGGAACAGGACAGGAACTCAAACAGGGCAGGAATCTGGAGGCAGGAGCTGATGCAGAGGCCATGGAAGGGTACTGCTTACTGGCTTGCTCCCCATGGCTTGCTCAGCCTGCTTTCTTATAGAACATAAGACCACCAGCCCAGAAATAGCCCCACCCACAATGGACTGGGCCCTCCCACATCAATCACTCATTATGAAAATACCTTATAGGCTTGCCTAAGCCTAANCCTATAGAGGCAATTTCTAAGTTGAGGTTCCCTCCTCTCAGAATACTATAACTTACATCAAGCTGACATAAAACTAGCCAGTACCATAGATGAATCTCAAAAAGTCATCTGGGGGAAAATTACATCAATAATATATATTGTGTGATTTCATTCATGAAGTGTTAAGTAACAGACAGGATAAATATGTAATGGCATTTCAAACAGCCTTTGTCTTTCTGGGGTGGCATACACACACACACACACACACACACACACACACACACACACACATCCACACACACACACATCATGAACTTTTACATATCACATAGCTCCTGCAGGACATGTGTTGAAGCAAATATTCTTTAAAATCTAGACAGTTGGATGTATATTTTGCTGTAGGGAAATTCTACCTCAATTTTAAAAGAGAGTTATTTTGAGGACAGATGTCCAGATAGTCATTCCCATGAGCTGGGCATCTGCTTTGGTCTGAGTGGGTTCATGGAAAACCTCTTCAGCATGGCCACATTAGCTAGTTGGGTATTTACTTGGGAAAGTTGATTAAAATATTGAAAGGACTTATATGCACATAAATGCTTCTGATATTTTAGTTTTCAATAAAACTGTGTGTGTGCATGCACACACATGCACTGTTCTTTTGATGTGTGGTCCAGGCATTTTTCTTTGATTTGTATTACACACTGCCATTCTTGTATACTATCCCTACAATATATTATCTATGATCTCTAATTCTGATTTCCTTAAAACACAGTTAGAAATCAAATGCATTTTGAAGCAATCTAAATATAAAAGTCCTTCTAGGATTTTTATTTTAGTTTTCCCACATTTTACGTCCTCTGTGCTCTATGACTAAATTGACAGATTATTCTCTTTGGTTCCTCACACCTTTCATCTGAATTTCCAAAGAATTCATCTTTGTTTCCACAGCTGAAGAATGACCGCGCTCTCTTTACCATTCTTGTTTAACTGGGTTGAGTGCAGTTTAGTTAAACTGTGTCATTGCAACAGGCATGCATGCTTGACCGAGGCTTTCCTCAGATCCTGTAACTTCTCATTTGAGTGCAGGACAGTGACACCCTTCCTCACAAGGTCAAACAAAACCACAAGAAGGGTAGAGGGGAGAAGGCATTGACTTCTTGATCTGTAAATCTCTTGAAGGTCTCTCACCTCCTTACTCTCTCCACATAGTTTTAAAGCTCTTTTCACAGCTTTAATCCACTGTGAAGCCGTGGCTTTTACCCTTCCCTGAGTGTCCTTTCCTTCCTCTGAAATGTAAAGGGAAACATTGACCTAAAAGTGTTTTTACAAACATTATTTCCTATGTGGTAAATAAAAATATGGAANGGTATCTAGCTTTTTAAATATTTTAAAGAACAGTTCAGACTCAAACCATGATAAAATGTCACTATAGGGCAAAGAGAATGACATAGGAGGCTACTGGGAGCTTCCACAACCTTTTGGTAAAATTGAATTGGCTCAACTCCCTTGGAAGATGTTGTGACACCTGTTAATAAAATTAAGGATGTGCAAATATTAGCATTTCTTCTCTCATATATGTGACCTACAGATACATGTACATGAAGACGGATAAGCAAGAGTATTCTTTGCAGTAGGGTCTGTAATTATCCCATATTAGATCCCCAAAGATGCTTTACAGTGGTACCGTGGATAAGTAGTGACATGAAGATTTTTGTCAGCCCCTTTGGCATGAGTNTTTGATGTATTGAAATCCTTACTACCAAGGTGATATTTTTAGAAAGTGTGCAGGGACCTTAGGATCAGGATGCTATAGCTAGTGTCCTTACGGGGAGGTGCCAGAGAGCTTGGTTGCTCCTCCATCACATGATGAAGACACAGCAGGAGCACACCGTCTGTGGTCCAGAAAGCCTCCACCAGATGCGTGGATCTTTGCCTTTCCAGCCTGCAGAACTGTTAGAAATGTTTGTCCATTGTTTTATAAGNCATTCTTTGTTTGTTTACAGCAGCCTGAGCAGATTGAGACAATTACGTAGCAGTGAGACCGAATTAACAGCAGGACACACAATGAGGTGGACTGGTCCTACAAAGACTGTCAAACAAAGGAAAACAATCACAAACTAAGACACATAGTAGGACCCTTTCATGGAAAGTTCCAGAACCAGCAGAGCTGAAGTACTTTGCTAAGGACACTCAAGTGACTGAAGGAGGAAGCCATTTTCATGGAGTCAGGAGGGAGGCTCCGTTTGGAATGAGGGAGATGCCTGTCTCTTGTTATGTGAAGTACGGACTTCACATAACAGAAGTGCTGCCAACACCTGTCTGTTGACACAGTGTTCTGCATGGAGTTTGCTTCCCACTGATCTTAGAACTGTACCTTCCCCCCACCCCATCCTAATACGCCTTTCTCTGTGATATTTTTCAAGGCAAAATGTTCCAAAACGTTGTTGTTTCACATAATTCATTTATGTCTCCCTGACACCACTACCTCTCACCTGTCAGTGTGTCTGAGACCATCTGTAGATGCGTCCCTAACTCTAGCCTCTGGCTGCTCCAGAAGTGAAGTTTAAGGAGAAGCAGGGCTGGTAACATTCAACAGTAACCATGAAGAAAGGGAATAGACGTGGACTATATATTTGTTAGTATAGATTTATTCCAAGACAAGCTTTCTTACTGGTTCACAGTTTGCTTTAGAGCATATCCAGTCACCTGAATTATCTAGTAATGAAGGTGCTGGTGGCTTCATTTTCACATTAAGCTCAATTATTTCTTATCTCCAAGTGTGCCTCACAGTATTTGTCTCTCTACATCCATGAATCCTGTATTGTAATCCAATTTTTTGATTTAGAATTGATGAANCAGTTTAATAAAAGCTTCATTTGAATATAATTAGCAAGATGTTTTATCCCTACCCATTAGGAAGTGACTCAGTTGCAAGATGCTGCTTAAAGATACAACAAAGATTGTATCTATCAACAAAATCAAGATTTCTGGGCTTTCTTTTTTATACCATTTGTTTGGTATGATTTCTTTCTTCTTCTACTTCTTTTTTTTTAAATCACCATTGTCTGTAGCCACTCAGACTCATCGGGGGCAGCANCTATTTGTGAGACCATTCTGTTGAAAAAGCCTTTATTTAGTGACTTATTTTTCATGTTCTATTATGTTAATCACAGAAAGTTGAATAGACGACATTCTGGAGGCATCTCTTATGAAAGAATGGTGCATGTGAGCGTGCATGCCTGGTGCACACACCGCCCTCCCCCAAGGCACAAGATGGAAGATCTCAAGCTAGAGAGAAGTTAGCCAGCACCATGAGCCCGCTTGAGTGTCCCCGGGCCACTTTCCATCAATGCCTCTCATCTCCAGATCTTTCAAGTGACGCCAAACTGTGGAAAAAGTTTCAGAAATGCATGACTGTCTCTCCTTCCTGTTGTGACTAAACAGCTGAACCAAACAATGCCAGCTCTTTTGGAAGTCTCTCTCTCTTCACTGGCCGCTGGCATCCTTACAATTATTAGCCAAGGAAGCTCACAAGACTGCGTGCTGAAGGGTTACTTCTTAGATATGGTTTTAGTTTGGGAAAACGTTCCTGCAGATAGTTGCATTTTGGTGACTAAAGAGTCCTGGGTAGCTGCAATTTGTCTACTAAACATCTCAGGCAAGTAGGATTTATCTCCTTAGCAGAATGCTCACTAGAAAAAACCTTCTAGACACACATGGCTAAATTGTGATTTATTCATAAGATAAAAGGGAAACCTGACTCCAACTGACTCTCCATTTCAGCAACTATCATATTGCCAGNTGGCTTTGATACATGTTTATCACTCAATTAAAAATGAAGAGAAAATAANATCAGTGTAGTGACACTTTGGTTTCTTTGGTAATGATGTAATACATATGTCCCATGAATTTTTCTCAGTGCCTCACAGACAGGTGTCCACTTGAGACTCCAGTAATGGCTGGACAGACAGAAGTTAGCCAGTGTTGTGCTGAGAGCACAGAAGGACCACAAGACTTCCATCTTGCCACCTGCTTAGACTTGAGACGACCAATGTAAGGCCTGTTTGTCTACTACTGTGTGGCTGGGAACGTGCTAATAGGTTTAGCAATTCTTGCTATTCAGTTAATCAGTTTAAAGCAGACACAAGCCTTTCCA